>SNVD02010489.1:0-46297 GCA_013180625.2 Boswellia sacra
GCTCAAGAAATACAACATCACCCATAAGGTGTCTACTGCATATCATCCACAAACTAGTGGTCAAGTTGAAGTTTCAAATCGGGAAGTCAAGTCCATTCTCGAGAAGACAGTGAATCCGAGTAGAAAAGATTGGAGCCTACGATTGAATGATGCACTTTAGGCCCACCGAACTGCTTACAAGACACCTATTGGGATGTCTCCGTATAGGTTAGTCTATGGTAAGCCGTGTCACCTTCCAGTAGAGCTCGAACACAAAACATGGTGGGCAGTAAAGCTTTGTAACATGGAGATGGATGCTGCTGGAGTACAAAGGAAGCTTCAACTGCAAGAATTGGAAGAACTTAGAAATGATGCCTATGAGAATTCCAGAATTTACAAGGAGAAAACTAAGGCATTTCATGATAAAATGATCTCCAGGAAGAATTTTGAAGTGGGACAGACAGTTCTTTTATTTCATTCTCGCCTCAAGTTATTTCCAGGTAAATTACGATCTCGATGGGTTGGACCTTTTGTTATTACTAATGTTTTTTCCCCATGGTGCAGTGGAAATCAAGAGCTTAAAAACGGATAAAGTATTCAAGGTGAATGGGCACAGGTTGAAGCCTTACTATGAGAATTCAGTGATGCAGGACATCGATGAGGTACCTCTCTACGAGCCAACTTATCTTGATGGGTGAGGACAGATAACGTCAGGCTGAGGACGTTAAACCAAGCGCTTATTGGGAGGCAACCCAATGTTTTTGAAATATAAATAAAAAGAGACAAAGAAAGAAGGTAGTATTGATCAATTTTTGTGTTTCGAGGAGATTCCTCTCATGGGCTATTATAATTGATCAGGTTTTATCTCTCTTTGCCATTTGTCTCATTTGCTTTGTTGTTTGTTTTTGACTTTCATTTGCTCTTGTGTTTTTATTTCTTTTATGTGTCTCTATTTTCTTTTCTTTTCTTTTCTTTTCTTGTGGTTAATTTGATTATTCCGTGCTTCGAGTTCAGTTGTGCAACAGCTTGAGGAAACATTCAAACGGGAGTTGAAGCCATTGTTCGAAGGTTTTGAAACGTGCATATCTGGGAGAAGAACAAACTCAATCGCATTATCGGTAATATCTCTCCTTTTCTTCTCTTCAATGGATGCTGATATCTTTCTATCGAACCTTCGTAAATATTTCCCTTCACTTCCTCAAAATGCTGTGTTTAAAATTTATAAAGTACGGATGACTAGACTTTGGGCATTGATGCTCCTAAATGTGCTGCTGATATCCGATGGCTTATCGAAGCCAAGGTGAGATTGTCCGGTGAGCCGGACATTAATCTCGCAAAATACATGCCTGGTCTAGGAAAGAGCTACTACGCCAAGAGGCGAAGAGCGAAAAGGTTACAAGTATGTTATAAATGTGCTAGATGGAATTGTAACTAGACTTGTCGTTCATTAGGTTTTGCGTCCAGGAATAGAGAAGATAAACTTTCATTTATTAAGAATGGTTTGAGTAATGAGTCGCTGGATAATGTTTTGTTAACTCTCGAGTCACATTCTTGTGGACTTGTTCAGCGTGAATTGCTTAATCTATGGACACAATTTCGTGATGAATTGCAGTGTTATAGTCTAGGGAATCTGACTAAAAACGACCCTGTTTGCCAGTTTATAAGAAAACTGGATGGGAAGCAAATCCCCGACTCATAGAAGGCGTTTCAGCCGTTACTGGACGTAAAACCAGAGGAAGATGTGAGCCACAATCACAACTACTTGTATATTTGAATGTGTGTTGTTGTTGTAGCATTTTTTTTCTTGTTTCGTTTGATCTGATTATCAATGTTGTTTTTGTGTTGTTGTTGTTTGTTGATTTTGTTTGTTTTAATTTCAAGTTTTCTTTTTGACAAACCATATGACTACCCTATGGCATAAGTACACGTGGGAGACAAGTGTGGAGGTTTTGTCAACCTCCACCGAAAGTGTATCTCCATTTTTAATGCTTCACGTGGGAGACAAGTGTGGGGGTTTTGTCAACCCCCGCCGAAAGTGTATCTCCATTTTCCATGCTTCACGTGGGAGACAAGTGTGTAGGTTTTGTCAAACCTCGCCGAAAGCATATCTCATTTTTTCAAATCTTGGGGCGATAAATCTGCATCGAGCAACCCCCACCGAAATTATGTCCCCATGTGTCAAATTTGAGAGTTTTACGTGTGTATATATCCATTTGCATATTTTCAAATGTCATTTTATAACCTGTCTTGCACTTGAATCGCATAATACCTAACGTGCATCATTGTCTTACACAAGTTTAGAGCACTTTTAGAAATGGAGAAAACACCAATTCGGTGATTCCAAAATATATGCGTATTTTGTGGATCGCAATTTGGTAAAGATGGAGAGTTTACAACAGCAGCTCTTGATCTTGGTAGGACATTAGCTGCGAGGGGTATTCATTTGATTTATGGAGGGGTAGTCTTGGGTTAATGGGGTGTGTGTCGACAGCTGCATCCTTAGGAGGAAGCAAAGTTCTCGGCATTATCCCTAAACCATTAGCTGTACGAGATATCGTAGGCAACACCATGGGGGAAGAGTTACAGGTTTCTAGTATGCATGAGCGTATTGCACATATGGTCATTAAATTTGATGCATTTATAGCTTTGCCCGGTGGTTATGGTACATTAGAGGAGATATTTCAAATCACCTCTTGGGCACAGCTAAACATCCATCGGAAACCCATTGGTTTGTTAAATGTCAATAATTTTTTTGATGGTTTGTTGTCTTTTCTTGATCAAGCAGTAGAAAAAAACTTCATCTCACAGTCGGCGAGGCAAATCCTGGTTACAGCTTCAACTGCAGGGGAGTTAATTGACAAATTACAAGCATTCGTCTATTCGCCTGATCCAACAATATCTCGGATAGATTGGTTTGGAGAAGGCAATAAGAGGCGTAAACTGGATTTAACGCTCCATCTATAATCTCTATCTGCTGGTTTGCTTCATTTTCGTTTACTTTCTCTTTATTGTGTTTATTTGAGTTTTTTTTATGTCATTTCTTTTGAGTTTTTTTCAGGTTGTTTCTTTCACCGCAGGTAATATTTTCTAATCTTTGCTTTTAGAGTGGTGGCTTAAAAAGTTTAAGTTCTCTTCAAACGCATTCTGGATCTCTTCAATCCATAATGGCTGAATAAGGCGGCTAACTTCTAAACTTTGTAGACCCATTCTAACTAACTTGTTTCTGTTTGCTGACTTGTTGAACTTTGTTATTTTATGAGTGAGTTTAGTTTTGCGTAATTTAGAGTTGTTATGTGTTTTTATCTTTATCAGTTTCGATTCAAAAAAATAATTGTGGAAAAACCTGAGAATGGCAGAATATGGGGTTTTCTTTAACCCTTGAAACGCATTCTCTCTAAATAAATCTGTAGTTTGTTTATTTCATGTTGTTTGAAGTGTCTTGTTTCTTGTTTTGTTCTTTCATAATAAAGGTATATAGGCTGGAAACCTTAAGTCTGCGGGCTACTGGTCCTAAGGATTGTTGAAATATACAATCTTGACTCAGGTGTAACAACGCCACGTACCTCTTTTCTTGCATTTTGTGGGTCAATGATAAGATAATGATTGAATTAAGAATAACTCTTGGAAATTGATAAATGATGCATGGATCTGTGTGCTTGAAATGTTTATTGGTTTTCGCTTTGCCTTTTGATTCCTTGTGCAACATTGAGCACTGAGCTATTATCACTGAGTTATTTGTTCACATAGAGAAAGTTTATGTAATTTAAATGTTTCTTCAGATTTCAATGAATTCTAGAACTTGTTTGATGGTCACTCGAGGCGAAATCCTAGACTGTGCAACATTGGGGAAATGATTTAGGCCATCTTTGGACCGTTTGAGCCTTAATAGCCAACCTTGACTGAAATTGATCCCTAGTTACCCCTTTGAGCCTTTGTAAGCCTTTTTCTTTGTTAACTCACTAAAAGATTTCCTAACCTCAAATGAATTTGTTCCAAACAGTTTATCCCTTACCTATGAGCATGTAGATCATTCGCAATTAAATTTTGAGCTATGTTCTGGTTTTGGGAAGTTAGAGGAGGTTGGGATGTGTCATGAGCAATGCAAGTGAGTTCTATTGTGTTTGAAAAAAAAAAGAAAAAAAGAAAAAAACCAATCTGTACTTATCGTCCACGTACTTACACATTGAGGACAATGTGTTGTTTAAGTGTGGGGGAGGGAAAGTGTAATAAAAAAAAGAAAAAAAAGAACAAAAGAAGAAGAATAAGAGATCTATACCCTTAAGTGTTCTTAAAAAGAATGAAACAACAAAGTGTGGGGGTGTAGTTTTCTTTTGTTTTCTGCAAAAAAAAAAAAAAAGATTGAGTGTTCTAAATAAGTTTGGGGGTGTAACCTGGTGAATTGAAATGAAGTTGTGTTATAGGGTTGAGCTCTACATAGTCTTGAATGATTTATGTGTTTGTGGGTGATTTGAGCCAAATTATTATCCTTTATCATACCTTCACCCAAGCCAAACGTTACAAGCTTAATAAAGTCTACTTGATCCTTGGTGTTGTGCATGTCTACATTAGTGGAGAGTGACTTGAAAAGCAGGCCTATGGAGTATATTTATACACACATCTTCAATATTAAATATGATTCATTTTTATGCATAAACTCATCCGGGTTACAAGTGATTAGGTGAGAATGGCTCTACACACACACACTTGAGGAATTGAAGTGAAGCGAAACTAATCCTTGAGATGAAATTCTTGATCAAGTGCATTATTTTGAAGTTTTCCTTGGGTTATAATTAAGTACAATCTTTGAGGCCTATTTGCAAGATGAAGCATTTGTGTGTTTTAATTTTTCTTGTTGATTCTGTTTCGGTTTAGTTTTATTTCATATTGTCGTAGTTGCTCGAGGACTAGCAAAGTCTAAGTGTGGGGGAATTTGATAAGTGTCTATTTATATATCATTTTCATATCAATTCGTCCATGTTTCTTTGCTATATTCCTTGGTATTTTTATGTTTTTGTGTGGTTTTGATGTTTGTAGGAGTTTTGGAGCAACTTGCACAAAAATGGAGTAAAACCCTTCATTTTCACCTCTGCTAGTCAACCATCTTCTCGGATTTAATTGTATTGATATACAATGAACCCGATGACATATCATATACCGTTGGAAAGCTCTCGAAGTCTATTTTTGGAGAAATTTACGGTTTATAAATCCATTCAGTGTACCAAAAGTTGTAATCAAAACAGTGTGAGAAGTGTAGAAATGTAATTCCACACATTACTGTAGCATGTATAATACGGGACACTGTAGCACGTTACTGTAGCAGAGTATTTAAACACATTTTAGGGTTTTATTTTCATAACTGGAAGGGGGAAAAACGTGGGAGGAGGCTGCATTTCTGGATTTCTCTCATCCCTTGGAGTTCTTGAAGGAGAAAGAAGATTTTGAAAGAGGAGGAACTACAATTCCAAGAAGATTCATCTACAAAGAAGATTTTCAAAGAATTTGCTAAGTTCTTTCTTTCCTTTTCAATTCTGGAATTTCTCTGTATTGTATTTGTTATTCTGATTGAATATGTGTAACTAAATCTGAATTGGTTGAGGGTGATTTCAAAGCCCTTGATATGGATTTTGTGAGTTGATTGTGTAAGAAATTGTTATCCAATTCTCTAATTGAAGTTGCTTGTATTTTCCCATATCTAATGCTTATGATTGCTTACTGATTGTATTTGGAATGGCCAACTGAATATAATCTGTTGTTGTCTATTGCTAGATTAGAAATCTTGATCCGTAATTGTCATGAATTTCCAATCATTAGTAGCAAAATTGTGATCAGAGATTGCAATTGGAAAATACAACCTAGGTTAAATAATCCGAACTTGTGTGATTATTGCTTAGATCAACCTATCTTTCTCATCGTAATGCTTCTATTGAATTAAACTTAGAGAGCTTGTTCTAGGTTGTTTAATGGATAGAGATTAAATAAAGAGCTTGTTTTATTTAACAACAAAGTAAGGAAAGATTGGGATAACAGAGCTTGTTGTTATCTACGGTTGATAACTTCAATGCTGTAATTGGATTACAATTCTATGTTAATTCACAAATTCATATCTTGTGGCAGAGAATGAACTCTTAACCAAGTGTCTCTCATTGATTTTTCACTCCATTTAACTTTGCTTTGTGTTATTCTTCATTTGCTTTCGTATTAAGTTTAGTTAATCAATCAACAAAACCCCCCATGTTTAGTTTATTGTTGTTGGAAAATAACAAATTCAATTAGAATCAATCCTCGTGGGAACGATATCTACTTATCACTTTATTACTTGTGCGACTAGTATACTTGCTAGTTTCAAACGCATCAGTAATTCCTTTATCAAATATATGTTTAATTATTGAAATGCCACTCTCTTCAAGGATAGGATCATTGTACACTCCGGTGAGGCTAGCATAACCAAATTCCAACTTTGACACCTTCACGACAATATGGGCATCAATTATAAAATTTAGATGAGACGTTTGAAAAATTTTAATGAATAGCTTTAACTCTTTCCTTCTCGTTGTCAATCAATTAATTTTATCACCAGAGGAAAGAAGTCAGGAGACTAGTTAACTATCTTACTTTGCATAGCTTACATAGATAAGGCAAGAGAAAAACAAAAGAAAGAATGGCAAGAATAAAAATTCTGATGCCTTTTCATTCTCAATAGCAACTTATAGAAACCTATTTATGCAAGTTAAATATGATAAAGAGCTGGAATGCTTATTCATGAATATGAAGAATACTAAAAAGAAACTAGTAATAGATAGATAAGCTAGGCAAAACTTGGAGAATACTGGCAAGATGAGGATGAGGAAAAGATGATTTAAAGTTCCCTGATGCAGTATAGGAAAAGTTGCCAAATTATCAAGTATAACTCAAATCCTTGACTTCCCAATTTCACTCTCAAAACTACTATTTTTTGCTCTTCAGCTAGTCTCTTCAAGCCTTTTTGTGTCTTCTTTTATTGATACCCACTTGAGATCTTTCATAGTTTGCAGAGAAATGACAGACAAGGAACAGAAATCTTTGAAGAAACAACAAATCCAAGTTGCCTTGACCTTGCTGGAATTCAACAACTCAGGTAGTATTTGATCTCTATTGATGCCTGTGTTATGTCAGCATTATGTCACCTAATATAAAATTAACTCGAGGTTTGCCATCACGTGTCTGACAAATGCCAATATTATATTATCAGATAAGTGCATTTGCTGTCATGACTTGTTATCATATATTATCCCAACTTCAATGGAAATGACATCTATAACACATTAGAATATTGATAACTACAAATTATTAACTACACAAGAGAGATGATTCATATTACAAGACTAGTAAATGGCACATTCAAGTGCTACTGGAAAAAGTAATGCAACCAATAGCAAGCTGACATCTTATTCATGTTGCATGAGCAGAAATACTCTCTAACATGGTGCTTCCTTACGTAAGTTATTTAACAACCATTACTAGCTACATACTAAGTTGAGTATCTCAACATTACAAAAGTTACAAGCTTTAGATGCTTTAATTTGCAGAAGGACTACTTTCACTGGTGTGTTTACAAACTTCCAAGAGCAGTGAACAAGATAATCATGTATTTTATTCCCTGCCTATTAGAGCAGTAATCTCTTCGAGATCTTCAATTGTGAGCATTACTCTTAAAGAATTGATATTACTATCAAGATCTTTGATCTTGGTTGTGCTTGCAAGGATGGAATCAAGATTATAGATTTCAATATCACATTTATATGTAGGCTGCTGAAAAAGGGAAATAATCAATCACCTGGAATTAGTACTATATCATCCCTTTGATGAAAAATCCATGCAAGTGCAATTGTGCAAGGGTGCATCCATGAGTTCTAGACAACTTTTCTATACGCAAATATAAGATCTTGTTCTTGTCAAGGTTCTCCCTTGTAAACCTAGGATGTGATCCCTTAAGAAAAGATTGGCCATCAATTGAATTAATCAATAATTTTTGCATAACCAAGAGTGGAAGAGCATAATGCAGAAAATTGTTTGCATTACTAAAACATTGAGGTAACTAAACAAATTGATGATTGTCATACCAAAAAATCTGTTTGCAGGCACATTTTCAACAACTCCCTTGCCACTGAAAAACCTCCAACTGAGAGGACTATAGGTAACTATCCCAATTCCAAGTTTCTTGTAACATAAATATTCAAAGCACACCAATCATTTCAGGGCTACTGACTATGGTGATTAAAAAGAAAATCACAGATAACCTAAGTTCAATAAGACTTGAAAAAAGGAACATAGAATAATTTAGCAAGAAATAAACACATGAGCATAATCAGAATCAATATCTTCAGTTTTATAAGTTAAACTTGACTTAAAATGAGAATGATAACATGTAAATTAAATACATATAATCTGTAAAAGGTTAGATTTCAATATCATTTAGGAATTACCTTGCAAAGTGGGACTATTTCTTCCTTAATTTCACGAGTCCAGAGTGACCACTCCATTTGTATAGTGGTGACAGGGTGAACTGTATAAGCCCTCTTTATAGTGTTAGGGCTTGCTTCTAACAACCCAATATACTTTATTTTCCCCTCTTCCACCAACTTCTTTAGCTGTCCCATCTAGGAATTAAGAAGAAGTACTTATTACAGCTTAATCATTATTTTGAATGTCAAGTGACTAATATATATATATATCCTAATACTATGGTAAGTCTAGAAATGATGCAGCAGTACTACTTACTGTATCCTCTTAGGCACTGATGTGTCAACCTGATGCTAATAATAGAGATCAATGTATTTAAAATCAAGGCATTTTAGGCTAGCCTCACAACAGAAGTGAACATATTCAAGGGTTCCATCTACTATGGCACCATTGGATTCAATTTTAACTATACCAAATTTTGTGGATAACTGGACCTTCTCTCGAGGTAGCTGCTTTAAAGCCTGAGATATCCAGAATTTACTATTATGAAAACTACATCTACATTGCAAATAAAAGATAAAAACATGGAATGGATCAATAGTATGTTAATTTTAGTTGAGAAATATGGCTATGTATCATAAGCTTCAAAGAAACCTAATGGTCTGCGTAATTGACAACTTGGGGAATTTATATACTAGTGTAAGTGTATTGACCTTTTCAATAAAAACCTCATTAGTATGTGGTCCATAGATGTAAGATGTATCGAAGAATGTAATTCCTTCATCAAATGCATGTTTGATTATTGAAATGCCAACCTCCTCAAGGATAGGATTAGTGTTGTATACTCTAGCGAGGCTTATGCATCCAAATCTCAATTTGACACCTTCAACACAAAAAAAAAAATTACAAATTCAGATGAGAAAGAAACACATCTACCAAATGAAATAGAAAGAAGTTAAATGATCAGTTGAATCGACCAAAAGATAAATAAATAAGAGCGGAGAAACAATGGTGAAATCAATTAACAATCCTGATGACTTTTCATCTTTATCAGAGTTCACAGCATACACCCTTTTAGATAAGTTAAACATATATGCAAAGAGCTAGCATTGCTATATTATGAGTACGACCAAATCATATAAACTAATTAAAAAGAGAAACTAAGTAACACTTGAAGAATATGAACCGTTAAGTTTACACTTAAAAAACTATAACTTCTCTAATGCTTGTATCATGTATCTATCGAGTCTCACATATTTTAACGGGTTCTATAAGACATAGACATGCATATACCATATTAAATTAACAACTTTTTTAAGCCTTAAACGTGAAGTGTGAGTTTAACTTTAATGTTTATATCTCTAGTATGGAAAACACAAGAATTAAAAAAAAAATTGTTCAAAGTTCAATGATTCCGATGTTTACCTCAAATCCTTGACTGCCCAATTTAACTCTTGGAATCAGGATTTTGTTTACTCCAGTCATCCATTCAATCCTCTACTTTTTGCTCTTTTTGATGTTTATGTATGATATATTATGCGTACTCTATAATATAGAGCAATGGTAATCCCTGTCTTTACGGATGTACTTCTTCGACCTTGGACCTCTCCTTATTGCTAGTCAAAGACACAACCACGGAGCAAAACACAAACTTCTATTCATGTAAAATACATCAACAAATAATATACGCTTCAGGGATGCCATGACGTTGCTACCAAAATTTCCACTAAACGTGTCTGTCATCCTGACATAAATGCTTAACTTTGACTTTACAAATTTAAACTTTTAGCATAGGGTCACAACAAAAGGTTGAGTTTTTGAATTTTCCTTGGAGTTCATTGGTTAGTAATTTGACCCACGTGTAGGACCATATAAGACATATGAGGCCTATATATAATTGAAATTTCTTAATAGATGTAACACTTTCTATATCAACTAATTATCAACTCTATAATTGATAGATGAACATGATACTATTATATGTTAGACCTTTCTTTCTAGGTATACTATTATATTATACTGTTATAATTGAACATGATAGATGAATGTGTAGGCCCATTTATGTTTGTTATTTCTGAATTTCATTCACAATGATGAGTGCAATTCACGAAGCCTCTTGCACAAACTAGCTAGGAGAGTTGACAAAATATTGGGAAAATTAATATGGACCCGTATTTTCTTTTTTAGAAACTATAGTCAACTAAAAAAATTTCAATAAGTAACATCAGACCCCTTACTTCATTTGGTAAAAAATCTTATGTATGAAGACTTTAGTACCCTTGATGGCCTTATTTGTGTTATTTGATTACATAATGTAATAGCAATCAAATGAGTAATAAAATAAAAAGTTGAAAAACAAACTAAACATCCCATTCTAGAAAATTGGAAAAAAAAAAATTAGTCGTTAGAAAATGAATGAATGATATGGAAAAATAATAAGGTAATATAAATTAATCAAACAATAAGGTTTCATCATTTGTGTTTAAATAGGATAAATATTAACCATCAAATTGAAATAAATTAAAAAAAATCTATAAATGTTAAACCATTATTAATTTCTATCTTTATATTGAAATTAAAAATTCAAGCTACAATACAAAAACAAAACATTTTTTATAATTTAAAAATATTAAAATACATTGTATTTTTATGGATGCGAGGTAGAGATTTTATTTCTTCATTTGACAAATCCGCAGAAACAAATATAATTTCTATAATTATATATACTTATTTATCCAATTGAAAAAAAAATTAATAGTTCTACTTTTTAATTGTACAAATATATTATGCATTTTCATTAAAAAAAGTGAAAGGCATTTGTTTGAATTTTTTTCTATTTTTTCGTGTTGATGAAATTACATATATGGTAAATTAAATAGTCACTGTTTACCTTTTTTAAATATTATTTCATAATTTAGAATTATAAATGTTAGTATCAAATGTGACACCTTGACATTTGCCTTGCACATGATTATTTTGGACAAATTTGTAATTAAAAACATTGGGTTATATTCATTCTTATTTTACTATTTCTGAAAATTTATTTTAGGAAGTATTAGATTCATATTGAATATCTCTTATTAGAATAGGATATTATACTAGTATCCTAATTCTCTTAGGAGCATATCTTATTTATGTATTAATTTACTTAGGAGTTTATTTATAACACTTCCTATATTTTTGATCATTATCCTATTTTTACCAATTGAGTTTGAATGAGATTCTATAGGATATTGGTGAGGAAAGGCAACCAAATTTCACACCATATATAATGTTATTTCATATAACTTATAAATAGTGTGGTTATGTGTTACAACATTTTAAGAATATAGAGGAGAGCTACAATGCAAAATGGGAATGCTACTTTGATTATGTTTTGTGAGAGTTTTATTCATGTATGAAAGATTGTGATCGTACATGAATTTTGTATTAGTTTATGTGAGTTAGTATTCACTCGAGAGAACTTGTAAGTTGAGTGTTTATGTAATTCAACGTTAGACATTATTGCTATTTATTACTTAACAATGTGTTTTTAAGTTGTCAGTAACAGAGAGTGGACAATGTCACTCGAGTTTAAGATCTTGGAAGGATTTTGTTTTACAAATATTAGGTCAGTATGTGAGAGTGAGTCAGCACTATAAATGCACCTAAAGATTGTACAACAAGAAATTAGTGAATTGTAGCTCTAAACTGTCTGTGGACGTAGGTTTTTATAACTGAACCAAGTAAATCCTTTTGTGCCATTTTATGTTACAGTTTACTATTATATTAAGTATAACTGATCCATACTTTTAAATCTCACAATTGGTATCAGAGCAGGTTCACTAACATTCTAGTGAAGAAAGATCACGTTGATTTGAAGGCATGGAGTTTATACGAAATAGAGGATCTGGATCACAATGGTAATTATTCATATTGGAAAATGAGAATGATGATGTATATCAAATCTCTTGATGACAGGGCATGTACTTGTGTTCTAAGAGGTTGGACACCACTGACACACAAGTGAATGCATTTAGACTTTCAGAACCTAAACCTGAGGAGGCATGGACTGATGAAGAGTACAAACGTTCTAGTTAGAATTCAAAAGCACTCAATGCGATTTTTGCAGCTGTTGATCTTAACAACTTTGATCAGATTTTGAGATGCAAAGTTGCTAAAAAAGCTTGGGACATTGTTGAGATAAAACATGAAGTATTGCTTATGTTAAAAGATCTAAATTGATGAGATTGAATTTATAATTTGAGAATCTAATGATGCACGAGGATGAGTCGATATTTGATTTTTATTCACAGTTGTGTCATATTACAAATTTTGCATAGATGCTTGGTAAAACCTTTTCAGATACATAAATTGTTAGTAAAATCATTAGATCTGTTCCTGATAAATTTCAACCAAAAATCTCTGCCATTGAAGAAGTAAAAAACACTGATGAGATGAGGGTTGATGAATTTGTTGGTATTCTTTAGAATTTTGAGATTAATCATAACACTAGAAAGCAAAAATTTAAAAGCATTACGTTCACAATTAAAACTAAAAAATCTGATAACGAAAGTAATGATGAGTTTGATGAAAATGATTCAAAACAGATTGCTTTTCTAACCAAGAATTATGTTAAGTTAATGCAGAAGAATTTTAGGAAAGGAAACCTAGGAAAGGTGTCAAGCTCAAGTGATGAAAAATTTAGAAAATTCAGCAAGGAGAATGACAAGAAGAGTCCAAAACAAGCTGACAGGAAATGCCAGATTCAATGCTATGAGTGTTCTGGTTATGAGCATATTCAATCTGAATGTGCTGATCTCAAAAAGAAGAAGAATAAAGAAATGTTAGCCATATGGAGTGATGATTCATAGATTGATTAAGATGACCAAGAATGCATGAGCAACTTTGTTGCATTCACAGCATTTGTAGTTGATAAAGGGAAATCTATAATGTATAGCATAGCTGAAAATTGCAATAGATTTGATGATAAACATTCAGATGCAGTAAATGATCTTGAATATTATGAGGAGTCATAAGAAACCTACAATGCACTTTACATTGAATGGCTAAATTAGAAAGAGGAATTCAGAACTTTGAATAAGGAAAATAAAGTGCTGAAATGTGAGAAAACCTTTACTAAAAACTGCATCAGTAAACTGAAGTCTACCTTGACAAACAAAACAGAACATGTTGAGAAAATTACAGCAAAACTGGTTGAAAGCAGAAAATGTGTTGACCAACTCATAATTGGGTCTGCAAAACTTGATCAGGTTTTGAGCCTTGGAAGAGAAAGTTCTAACAAGCAGAAGGTAACATTGCATCGAATACTGTTTTTGTAAAAGCTTCAATGTTAGTTAGCATTTCTGAACCAAGTTCTAAAAGGTCAAGTCCTAGTTCAAAAAGTAATGATGTTTTTGTATCTCCTTTGAGTTCTTGTAAATCTAGTCTTGAAAAAGGAAGAAGATTTGTCCCAACATGTTATTTTTGTGGTGTCAAAGGACATATCAGATGTAGATGTTTTAAATTGTTGAGTCTTTTACACGAAAGGTCAAGACAATTCAAGCCTTTACCTTAGACACGACAACATTGGGTTAAGAAAGATAGAACAACCTGCAATATTGCTCTTACTATACTTAATGATTCTTCTAATGACATTTAGTATTTTGATGGTGGTTGTTCCTGGCACATTACTAGAAACAAGAATTTTTTGAAAAAGTTTGAGTCATGCAAGGAAGAAAATGTCACATATGGTAATGGTGCAAAGAGCAAGGTAATCACTAAGGGCACTTTAAATGTTATAGGCCTACCTGAATTTCAAAGTGTTTTACTTGTTGATGGATTGAAAGCTAATCTAATTAGCATTAGATTGATATGTGATGACAGGTATGTTGTGAACTTTACTCAGAACAAATGCATGGTTTTAAATGATTTAGGAAAATGTATTTTGGAAGGAAATGGATCTTCGGATAATTGTTACTTGTTGACAAATGCACTTCATACTAAGATATCATATTTAGAATTATGGCATCAAAAGTTAGGACATTTAAATTACAAAGAGTTGGTTAAATTAACTAAGTTCGATGCTGTTAGAGGTGTTCCTAAACTTAATGATAAATCTGATGGGATATGTGGACCATCTCAATTGGGAAAACAAATTGGAGGGGCATATAATCTTTGTCACATTTTAGTACATCTAAAAAAACTTGATTTGCTTTACATGGATCTCATCGATCTTATGCAGATTATGGCTCCTATGCAGATTGAAAGCATTTTTGGTAAGAGATATGTATTTATTTGTGTTGATGATTTCTTTAGATATACTTGGGTTGATTTTATTAGACAAAAATCTGAAACTTTTGAAGCTTTCAGGAATCTTGGTTTTAAATTTGAAAATGAGCAAAACAGGAACATAGGTGGGATAATGAGGATAAGGAGTGACCATGACAAAGAGTTTGAAAATGTTAGCTATACTGATTTATGCAAATATCATGAAATTGCACATGAATTTTCAAGCCCCAAAACACCTGAACAAAATAGTGTTATAGAGAGAAAGGGCAAGACACTTCAAGATATGGCTAGAGTGATGCTCAATAGTGACAAGTTAACCAAAAGGCTATAGGCTGAAGTAATTAGCACTGCTTGTTATATTTCAAATATGGTTATTCTAAGACCTGGCACTAACCAAACTTGAAGTACTTTCATGTTTTTGGATGTAGATGTTACATCTTAAACGATATATAGCAGTTAGGTAAGTTCGATCCTAAAAGTGAAGAAGGAGTCTTTGAGGGATATGCACAAAATAGTAAGGCATTTCAAGTTTACAATCTTCAAATTAAGACTATAATAGAGTCAACAAATGTAGTGTTCAATGACCTTGAGGATTATGCAAAGTAATCTCATGAAGAAAGTGTTAGCCCTAAGGCTACATGATAATTTTGATGATAACAATACACATTAATTCATTGTGATTTACTAACATGTTTATTTATGTGCAAGAGTAAGATCATTGAAATAATTGTAAAATCAAGAAGAGGCTTATTAAAATGAAGTGTTGAAGCTAAAGAGAAGACTACATGTTAAAGGCACCAAAGTTTAAGAATAAGGTTTGATTCAAGGAATGTGACACATGAGCAATATTCAATCAATTGGTCATATATTTCTCTACAAATGTCCAAATAATGTGATTCTTAAGCCTTTGGAACTTACTCAATTTATAACATTTCATATGTTTTAAAGAAATTCAAATTTCAAGTGTAAGGTTGTCCAAATCATCATGCAAGTTGAAAGACAAATGGAAGCAGCTAACATGAGCATCGAATACTTTTTTGGACATATCTTGAGCTAGAAAAATCAAAATGACTTGATTCTTGTGGCATTGAAAAGATACTTAATGAGGCACATTTCATATGTTTTGAAGAAATTCAAATTTCAAATGGAAGGCTGACATAATTGACATGCAATTTGGTGGACTGACACAGAGAAGAAAAATCAACTCATATGAGCACCGAATAATATTTTGTCCATATCTTAAGATAGAGATATCCAAATACTTTGATTCTTAATGTTTTGGAAAGTGTATTCAAATATGCAGATCTTTTATGTTTTAAAGAAATTCAAATTTCAAACAGAAAGCTGACATAATATACATGCAAGTCGGTGGACTGACACATAAAAGAAAAATCAAGTCACATGAGCATCAAATGGTGTTTTGGCCGTATCTTAAGCTACAGATATCCAAATGACTTGGTTCTTGATGCGTTGGAAAGCTTATTCAATTTTACAGATCTTTTATGTTTTTCAGATTTTCAAATTTCAAACGGAACATTGACAAAAATGGCAGACAAAATTTCAGTTTTTATAGTAGGCAGAAAATTTGGAGTTGGTGTCTTCACTTGATTAAGTTCATCCCATTTGCCTATAAAAGGAGCCCTTCTCCCATGCATTCAGTAAGAAGAAGAAGAGAATAATCTATCAAGCCACAAATAAGAGAAATATCAAGTTTAGAGAGCTTTTATACTCTTTATCTACTCTTTGAAGAGAGTTGTACTTTTGTTGTAAAAATTTTCTTTGTTCTTGTATTGTGGTGCGAGTGAGATCTTCTTGTAAAGAATAAAAGTTATCCTTGAGTGAACTCTTGGTGTGGTATTATCAAGGGTTGAAGGAAGTTGCCTTGGTGAGGTTGTTCATCAAGAAGAACTCTTGGTGTGGTGTTATCAAGGGTTGAAGGAAGTTGCCTTGGTGAGGTTGTTCATCAAGAAGAACTCTTGGTGTGGTGTTACCAAGAGTTGGAAGATAAAGTCTTGGTGAGGTTGTTCATCAAGCAAGTTGTAAAGATTTCTACAACTTAGTGGAAAGCTTAGCTCGTAGAGCTAGGAGCCCGTGGACGTAGGCAAGGTTTGCCGAACCACGTAAATTGAGTTTGCACTCTCTCTATCCCTTTCCTCTTTACATTTACTTGCACTTGTGATTGTTCTTTATTGCTATTCTATTGATTGCATTCTATTTTCATCTTCTTCACCTTTATTCTAAAAGAAAGAGTTAAATAATTTTGATCTTTCAAGAAAAGTTTTCTAATTCAGTTTTGATAAATAAAAACCCAATTCACCCCCCCTCTTGGGTTGCCATACCTGAGTCAACAAGTGGTATCAGAGCAGGGTTGCTCATTTTTTTTAAATCTTAACCGATTTTGAGCTATGGCAACTTTTAATTCAACTTCATATGTTGAGGGACTTTCTATCTTTAGACCTCCATTTTTTAATGGAAGTGATTACTCTTATTGGAAAACTAGAATGAGTATTTTCTTGAGATCTTTTGATTATGATTTGTGGTCTATTGTTTTGGAAGGACCTTTTGTTCCTACCAAAATTGAAAATAGGGAAAGCATGCGTAAAGAACCTAAAGAGTTTAGTGAAGATGATAAAAAGAAATTGAGTTTGAATGCTAAAGATATGAATGTATTATATTGTGCTCTAGATAGAAATTAGTTTAATAGAATATCTACTTGTTCTACGACACAAGAAATATGGCACACACTTGAAGTAACTCATGAAGGAACTAGTCAAGTTAAAGAATCGAAGATTAGTATGCTAGTTCATAGTTATGAGCTTTTTAAGATGAAATCGGATGAATCAATTTCTGAAATATTTACTAGATTTATGGATATTGTCAATGGTTTGAAATCTCTTGGTAAATCTTATTCTAATGTTGAAATGGTGAGAAAGATTCTTAGGTGTCTACCAAAAACTTGGGAGCCACAGGTGACGGCAATTCAAGAAGCAAAGGACCTCACCAAACTACCATTAGAAGAACTTATGGGTTCTCTCATGACTCATGAAATCACCTTGAAGGAGAATGAAGAAGAAGATTGCAAAGTGGCAAACATGTGCTTCATGGCTTTAAGAGAAAATGAGATAAGTATTCTAAACCATGATCCTAAACTTTCATATGATGAATTACTGGAAGCATTCCAAAATTTACATGTGCAAGTTGATAAACAAAATTCAAAAATCAATGCTTTCAAAAAGAAGTCAAAAATCATGTTATCTCAATTAGAAGAGCTGGTGGAAATAAATGAAACTTTAGAAAATGAAAATGAAATTTTAAAGCAAAAAGATTTTGAAAGTTTGGAAAAACAAATACATTTATTAAAAACTGAAAATGATATTTAAAAAAAAAGGATTTTGATAAATTGGAGAAAGAAAATGTTATTTTGAAAAAGGAAAATAATGACTTAAGAAATATTGTTGATAGTTTTACAAAAAGTACTAAAAATTTGAACTTTATGTTACAAAACCAAAGGTGTGTTTTTGATAAAAGAGGCTTAGGATATAAAAGTCATAAAAATCAAAAGTATTTTAAAAACTATTTTGTTCATGCATCTTCTAAGAATAATCCTAATCATTCATGTAATTATTGTGGAAGAAAAAGACACAAAATGCATTCTTGTTACATTAAGAGAAATCCTAATTTGAAACAAATATGGATTCCAAAAAGGACCATAACTAACCCCCAAGGACCCAAGAACATTTGGTACCAAAAAGTCGCTCTTTTAATGTTGATTGTAGAAAAAAAGGAGTGGCAAACACAAGTGGTACTTAGATAGTGGATGCTCAACGCATATGACCGGAGATGCCTCCAAGTTCTCAAGATTAATCATGAAGAAAGGAGGATATGTGACTTCGGTGATAATGCCAAAGGAAGGGTAATCGGACATGGTGATATTGGTAACCCTTCTTCACTTATTATTGAAAATATTTTGCTTGTTAATGGTTTGAAACATGATTTAATTAGCATTAGTTAATTGTGTGATAAGGGATATTTTGTTACTTTTGAGCATAATAGATGTGTGATTAAGGATATTAGTAACAATAAAACATTATTTGTTGGTAATAAGATGTGGTAATATTTATACAATTGATATTGATGTTATTGATCATGTTGAAAAGTGTTTCATTGCTAATCATGATGCTTGGTTATGGCATATAAGGTTAGGTCATGCTAGCATGGACACAATTTCAAAAATTTTTAAAAATGATTTAGTTGATGGTTTTCCAAAAATAAATTTTGAAAAGGATAAGATTTGTGATGCTTGTCAATTTGGAAAATAAGTAAGAACTTCTTTTATATGAAAGAAATTTATTTCGACAAATAAACATTTACAATTACTTCATTTGGATTTATTAGGACCATCAAGAACTCAAAGCCTTGGTGGAAAGTATTATGTTTTTGTTATTGTGGATGATTATTCAATATTCATTTGGGTGTTATTCTTGAAAACTGAAAATGAGGCCACACAAGCTTTTTTAAAATTTACAAAAAGAGTCCAAAATAAAAAAGGGTATTCTATTGTATCCATTAGGAGTGATCATTGTGGTGAAGTACACAATGTTGCATTTGAAAATCTTTGTGATGAAAATGGTTTTGAACATAATTTTTCTGCACCTAGAACTCCATAACAAAATGGTGTTGTTGAGGAAAAAAATAGGACTATCCAAGAAATGGCTAGGACCATGTTACTTGAAAATAATTTGTCAAAATATTTTTGGGCCGAAGCCGTTAATACCGCATGCTTTATAATCAATAGAGTCCACATTAGAGCTTTAATAAAGAAAACTCCTTATGAACTTTGGAAAGGAAGAAAACCCAACATTGGATTTTTTAAAGTTTTTGGATGTAAATGTTTTATTTTAAACACCAAGGATAACCTTGGAAAATTTGATGCAAAAGCCGATGTTGAAATTTTTGTTGGCTACTCCAACCATAGTAAAGCATATAGAGTTTTTAACAAAAAGACTCTTACTATTGAAGAATCTATGCATGTTGAATTTGATGAAACTAATGTGATTTCTTCAAAGAATTTAGATGATGATATTGTTGAGGTAGAAAGGCAAATCAAGGAATCAAGGCTTGATGAAAAGAGCCAAGATGAATTACAACTTCAACAAGAAAAGCTTGAGGAAGTAAATGATTCTTCCCAAGAATTACCAAAGGAATGGAGGTATGCAAAAGCTCACCCTAAAGATCTCATTATTGGTGAACCATCACAAGGTATGAAAACTAGATCTTCTTTTAAGAACTTTTGTAATCATTTTGCTTTTGTCTCTCAATTTAACCAAAATCTTTTAAAGAAGCCAAAAATGACGAAAGTTGGATTTTGGCTATACAAGAACAATTGAACCAATTTGAGAGAAATTAAGTTTGGAAATTAGTCCCTAGACCCAAATATGACTAAACCCCTTAGTCAAGATAGATTTTGCATAATTAGAAGAGAATTAGGCATGTTGGATATGTCTTAATTTTGCTTTAGTATGACAATCTTTGAATGGTAGTATATGTTAAGGGGGAGAATATATTTAGGGGGAGTAATTAATTTAACTACATCTTTTTTATTATAACAAAAGGGGGAGAAATGGATGGTTTGGATGGTTTGCTTATATTCATAACAATTGCTCTCTTTTTGCTTATTGTTGATTTTATTTTCAATCTTGATTTTAGATATTATTTTAAAACAATCATTGGTTTGTCATCATCAAAAAGGGGGAGATTGTTAGCCCTAAGGCTACATGATAATTTTGATGATAACAATACACATTGATTCATTGTGATTTACTAACATGTTTATTTATGTGCAAGAGTAAGATCATTGAAATAATTGTAAAATCAAGAAGAGGCTTATTAAAATGAAGTGTTGAAGCTAAGGAGAAGACTACATGTTAAAGGCACTAAAGTTTAAGAACAAGGTTTGATTCAAGGAATGTGATACATGAGCAATGTTCAATCAATTGGTCATATATTTCTCTACAAATGTCAATAACGTGATTCTTAAGCCTTTGAAAAGCTTACTCAATTTATAACATTTCATATATTTTAAAGAAATTCAAATTTCAAGTGTAAGGTTGTCCAAATTATCATGCAAGTTGAAAGACAAATGGAAGCAGCTGACATGAGCACTGAGTACTCTTTTGGACATATCTTGAGCTAGAAAAATCAAAATCACTTGATTCTTATGGCATTAGAAAGATAACTTAATGATTCACATTTCATATGTTTTGAAGAAATTCAAATTTCAAATGGAATGCCGACATAATTGATATACAATTCGGTGGACTGACATAGAGAAGAAAAATCAACTCATATGAGTACCGAATAATGTTTTGTCCATATCTTAAGATAGAGATATCCAAATGCTTTTATTATTAATGTTTTGGAAAGATTATTCAAATATGCAGATCTTTTATGTTTTGAAGAAATTCAAATTTCAAACAGAAGACTGACATAATACACATGCAAGTTGGTAGACTGACACATGAAAGAAAAATCAAGTCACATGAGCATCAAATGGTGTTTTGGCCGTATCTTAAGCTACAGATATCCAAATGACTTGGTTCTTGATGCGTTGGAAAGCTTATTCAATTTTACAGATCTTTTATGTTTTTCAGATTTTCAAATTTCAAACGGAACATTGACAAAAATGACAGACAAAATTTCAGTTTTTATAGTGGGCAGAAAATTTGGAGTTGGTATCTTCACTTGATTAAGTTCATCCCATTTGCCTATAAAAGGAGCCCTTCTCCCATGCATTCAGTAAGAAGAAGAAGAGAATAATCTATCAAGCCACAAATAAGAGAAATATCAAGTTTAGAGAGCTTTTATACTCTTTATCTACTCTTTGAAGAGAGTTGTACTTTTGTTGTAAAAATTTTCTTTGTTCTTGTATTGTGGTGAGAGTGAGATCTACTTGTAAAGGATAAAAGTTATCCTTGAGTGAACTCTTGGTGTGGTATTATCAAGGGTTGAAGGAAGTTGCCTTGGTGAGTTTGTTCATCAAGAAGAACTCTTGGTGTGGTGTTACCAAGAGTTGAAGGAAGTTGCCTTGGTGAGGTTGTTCATCAAGAAGAACTCTTGGTGTGGTGTTATCAAGAGTTGGAAGAAAAAGTCTTGGTGAGGTTGTTCATCAAGCAAGTTGTAAAGATTTCTACAACTTAGTGGAAAGCTTAGCTCGTGGAGCTAGGAGCCCGTGGACGTAGGCAAGGTTTGCCGAACCACGTAAATTGAGTTTGCACTCTCTCTATCTCTATCCTCTTTACATTTACTTGCACTTGTGATTGTTCTTTATTGCTATTCTCTTGATTCATTCTATTTTCATCTTCTTCACTTTTATTCTCAAAGAAAGAGTTAAATAATTTTAATCTTCAAGGAAAAGTTTTCTAAATCAGTTTTGATAAATAAAAACCCAATTCACCCCCCCTCTTGGGTTGCCATACCTGGGTCAACAGAAAGCATAACCGGTCTCATAGAAAATGCAAAAAGTTCAGCCCTAGAAAGCAGTAACAGTAAGAAAGATTTGTTATGAAAGAGGAGATAACAACTGTTACACCAGACACAACAAGAAAATCTGATAGCATAGATTTGGATAGAAGCTTAATCAGAAATGATGATGACAGAAAAGATCCACCTTCTTAGATATAAAAGGCACATCCAACCAGCTCAATCATTGGAAGTCTAAAAGGAATAATGAAAACCAGAAGCAAGGTAAGAAATCAGGTAAGATTTGCGTGTTATGTTTCATTAATTGAGCCTAAAAATGTAAAGAAGCTTTAAAAGAGGATGTTTAGATTCACACTATGTAAGATGAACTTAATCAGTTTAAAAGAAATGAAGTTTGGGAATTAGTTCTTACGCCGCAAAATGCAAATGTCATTGGAAATGAGTGGATATTTAAGAATAAAACTAATGACAATGGACAAGTAGTTAGAAATAATGCTAGGTTAGTGACACAAGGTTACACAGTAGTAGAAGACATAGACTTTGATGAAACCTTCGCACCAGCAGCTAGACTTGAGTCTATCAGATTACTACTTGCTATTGCTTGCTTGCTTGATTTTAAATTGTATCAAATGGATGTTAAGAAAACCTTCTTGAATGGCTATCCTAATGGAGAAGATTTTGTTGAATAGCCCAAAGGATTTGAAGATCCTAAACATCCTAATTTTGTGTACAAGTTGCATAAAGCTTTGTATGGTTTGAAACAAGCTCCTAGAACTTGGTGTGAAAGATTGACAAATTTTTTGTTTAAGAGAGGCTATTCTACAGGTAGTAATAATGATAAGACTTTGTTTATCAAACATGATCCTAGTTATTTTATTGTTGCTCAAGTGTATATGGATGATATTGTGTTTGGCTCAACTAACAAAAACAACACAAATGAGGTTGTTGAATTAATATAGGAAGAGTTTGAGATAAGCATGGGAGGAGAATTAAATTTCTTTCTTGGATTGTAGGTTAAGCAAATGAATGATAGGATATTCATATCTCAAACAAAATATGTTATGAATCTTGTAAAGAAATTTGAACTTAAAAAGGCAAAACCTATGAGAACTCCTATCTGTACTAACTTCAAACTTTTCAAAGATGATGCAAGAAAAGAAATTGATGTAAGTTTATATAGAAGCATCATTAGCAGCTTATTGTACCTCACAGCTGCAGACCATATTTATGTTTTAGTGTAAGACTTTGTGCAAGATTTCAAGCAAATCCCAAGGAATCTCACTTGGCAGCAGCTAAGAGAATCATCAAGTATGTTCATGGAACTTATAACTATAAGATATGGTTTTCTAAAGAAACAAATGCTTGTCTTGTAGGGTTTAGTGATGCTGATTGAGTAGGAAATATAGATGATAGAAAAAGCACGTCAGGGGGATGTTTTTATCTTGGTACTAATTTGGTTTTGTGGCATAGCAAAAAGCAAAATTCCATCTCTTTGTCCACTACAAAAGTAGAATACATTACAACAGGGAGTTGTTTTAAACAACTACCTTGAATGAAGCAAATGCTAAGTGATTATGGTATTGAACAAAAACCTACAACTATGTTTTATGATAATACTAATGCTATGAATATTTCCAAAAATCCAGTTTAGTATTCTAGAACAAAACGCATTGACATAAGATACCATTTTATAAGGGAGCTTGTAGGTCAAAGGTGATACACATTGAACACATCTCCACTGAAAAACAATTGGTTAACTTGTTCACTAAGGCATTAGATGCAATGAGATTTGACA
This sequence comes from Boswellia sacra, assembly GCA_013180625.2. NCBI lineage: Eukaryota > Viridiplantae > Streptophyta > Magnoliopsida > Sapindales > Burseraceae > Boswellia > Boswellia sacra. The sequence continues at coordinate 23,963 of SNVD02010489.1, forward strand.
ATCTAAGAAAGGCCTTAGGCATTTGTTAGTTTTCTGAATAAACATTGCTTTTTGTTATGTTAATTATATCTGCAATATCATAAGTTTTCTTCTAATCAAACATGTGTGAGCTGTAATCTATGTTATTTTTTTTGTTAAGGTTCTAGTTAAAAATGAAAAATACAGAGAGGTTTACCAATATATGATGTGTGAAAGCCATCATTGAGAGTAACCTCAGGGTATCTAAGAAATATATTGATGTCACCTTTCTCAAATGAAAAAGGGCTGCCTCTATACTGTATGAAAGTTACTGTGTTTAATTCATGATCCAATGTGATTAATTTTTGTGAATATTTCAAAATGTTATTCTTACATCTTAATTGAATAAAAAATAAAGTTAAACAGCTTTCTTATATGGATTATACACAGGTCTGAAATATGCTTCCTTAGAATGATTCATATGATGTCTAGATATTATTGTTATATTAACTGTAATTGTTTTCTATTATGTTTTTTTATATCATAAGAGGTCGTTTGGGTCTAACTGAAATTTGATTTTTTTTGTGTCTATATTTCAAAAGTGCCATGTTAGCATTATAGGTTTGAGAGGGAGAGTTTTCAGTGGCGTGAATCCTTTCTCTTATAGATTTCCTTATTTTAATCAAAATCAAAATTTGAAATTATGTCATTAATTGTATTAATGAGTCTGTTTTGGAAAAACTAATTAAAATTTGAATTATTTTGGAAACTGAATTGGAATAGGACTCTTTTTCTTTCCAAGTATATCACAAACATAGTTAGGGTTATATAGTTCTCTATTAAAATCGTCTTGCATTCTGCCTCTCTCTCTTGTATCTCATGTATCTCTATTCCATAACTCTTACACAGCACCAGATCAAATCAAACCCCAACCATGGCATCTTCAACTCAGTTTGAGAGAACCACTAGTAGTGCATCTTTGTCTAGTGATTTTGGAGAGCAAACCAGTCATGACAGTTCGCAATCACAATAGTCACAATAGCAACATGTAGAGGTCTGATTGTTCCTATGATGAGTGATGATGAAACAGTTCCTATTGGGCAAATGAAGGATAAGATCAAGCCTAAGTTCAACAAGTTTCTCGTAGCTGAAGTAAAGAGCAATTTTCTGAAATATAGTCGAAGAGGAAGTTGCAGATTGAAAGGCCAGTGAAGATTTCTGATTGCAATATATATGGCCTGGGTGAGCTTCTTGAGTCCATCTACTGGACTGAAATAGTAAACGACTTTCTACCTCTTGTTAAGACTCTCGTTCAGGAGTTTTTATGCCAAGATACCTTAGTCATAATTCGAAAAGCTTTTATTATCACAAGGTGTATTGTAGAGGTAGATTGGTTAAATTATCTCCTAAGGTGATTAACACATTCGTTGATATTCCTAGTGGGAGTTTGCATTCTGTTGATGGCAGTTTTGATATGGAGATTGTTCTTAAAGAGTTAACAGGTTGTGATGATTTGGTATGGAGCCCTCAAGATGGAATTGATAAAAAATATCTCATTAAGAAGTATAAAGTCTTGCATAAGATAGCTCAATTTGATTTGTTCCCTTCAACTCATCAAAATCAAGTCAGAGAAGATAAAGTGAAATTTCTGTTTTGTTTGGGCAACAATATACCAATAAATTTGGGTTTGTGGATATATAGGATGATAGTTCAGATTGCTCCTTATAAATTTGACTATCATTTGCTTGTTTTTCCTTGTTTAATTCAAGGAATTTTAGCTCAAAATGGTGTTCTTATTAGTTCAAAAAAGACTTTTGAAATTCTATCAAATCCTATCACAAAAGGTTTCCTATCCAGATTGCATGACAAACCTGATTTGCCTAATCCTTAACCAAAACCAAGAAGAGTTAAAAAAAATCCAATGAGTAATTTGGAAGAACAAAGTGCTCTAATCAATGTTACTCTAGCTGATATTGTGAAGGATATCAAGGAAGTTAAGCCAAAGAAATTTGAGTTGGAGAGGAAAATTACTGGCAAAGATACTGTAGAAGAATAACCTCCCATGGAAACTGATGAAATCATAGGGAAGCATCCAAATGAGACTAAGTTAGAAGAGGAACAAGCTAAAAAGATTGTTTTTACAACAGACAAGACAATAGAGAAGAAGAAAAAGAAAAAGGATGCAAAATAGAAACCCAAAGGCACTAAGCTAAAGAGTTAGAAAAAGGTTAAAATTGGCCAAGAAGCAAGCTGTTGAAGAGTAAGTTTCTGATGAACTATTTCTAGAAACGCCGGCTCGAGTTCCACACTCTGATGAACCATTACCAACAGAACTAGCTCAAGAAGAATTAGCTTCACCTATGTCTACTACACCACAACATTCTCCAACAAATTCTGCAGAACATGCACATGAACCAACTCTTGCATCAAAGATAGTAGCAGAGAAGATTCCATCAGCTCTTGTAGCTGAATCACTTACAGAGTTGTCTTGCAATACTGAGACAAGTGTTGAAAAACTTGATAAGGCTATTTGCAAGATTATGGCATAAGTCATTGCCTCTTCATCTGATATAAGAGGACAGCAAGCCACTCTAGCAGTTTTTGAGCACCCTACTCCATCCACTACAGGCAAAATGTTCAAAACAAAAGCTGGCCGATCAAAGAAAAGGCCAAGCATTCCATCTCTATTGCATGTTCACAAATCAACCCACTTTTATTGATTTCATATTAGTTTATGTTTTTTTTTCGTTTCTATTTTTGTTCTTTTTGGAACATGTTTTGAAACCAAGGGAAAGAAGAGTGGTTTCTGATTGTTATGTGCTTGTGTTTATTTTTCTTTGCTCTAAATTGATCTTACTTGTTTTCAAGGGAAGTAAGTGAGGGGGAATTATCATTTTTGCTCAGATTTTTTTGTTTGTCGGAACTAATATGTTTTGTTTTTTTGCATGCATATTTGAATTGTCTGTTTTTTGTGTTACTTATTTTTGATGTTTTTGTAGCAATTTATTTTTGTTTACTTAGTTCTAATTACGTTTAGATAACATTCTTTGCATGATATTTGATAAGTCAGTTACTTTATCTCTGATCATGTTTCTTGTAGGTTATTCGATTTCAGTCATTTTCTGTTGTGACTAATTCTGTTATGTGCTTCATAACTGATAAGTCGTTATTCCTATTGGTATGGTACTTTCAGAAGTATGTGTGATATGTCTATTTTTAGTTATCTTAGACTTATTTTTACGTGCTGATCATTGTTCAGAAACAGTTTGATGTTTTAATCACAAGTTATAAAAAATGGGGATTGTTAGTGTCAAATGTGACACCTTGACATGTGCGCGCCATGCAGATGATTATTTTGGACAAACTTGTAATTAAAACATTGAGTTATATTCTTTCTTATTTTACTGTTTCTAGAAGTTTATTTTAGGAAGTATTAGATTCATATTGAATATCTCTTATTAGATTAGGATAATATGCTAGTATCCTAGTTCTCTTAGGAGTATATTTTATTTATGTCCTAATTTACGTAGGAGTTTAATTTTAACACTTCTTATATTTTTTATCATTATCCTATTCTTACTAATTGAGTTTGATTGAGATTCTATATGATATTGGTGAGAAAGGGCAACTGAATTTTACACTATCTATAATGTTATTTCATATAAGTAGTGTGGTTGTGACGGCATTTCAAGAATATAAAGGAGAGCTACAATGCAAAAATTGCAATGCTACTTTGATTATGTTTTGTGAGAGTTTTATTCATGTATGAAAGATTATGATCGTGCATGAATTTTTTGTTAGTCTGTGTGAGTTAGTATTCACTCGAGAGCACTTGCGAGTTAAGTGTTTATGTAATTCAGTGTTAGACATTGTTGTTATGTATTATTTAACAATGTGTTGTTAAGTTGCCAGCAATAGAGAGTGGTCAGTTTCATTAGAGTTTCAGATCTTGGACAAATTTTGTTTTATAAAGATTAGGTTAATGTGAAAGAGTGAGCCAGCACTACAAACGCATCTAAAGATTGTACAAATAAGAACTTAGTAAATTACAGCTCTAAGCTATCTATGGACGTAGGTTTTTATAACTGAACATGTAAATCCTCCTATACCATTTTATATTATAGTGTATTATTATATTACGTATAACTGATCCATACTTTCAGATCTCACAATAAAAATTATAAAAATATTGTTTCTATTTAAGATATCAAGGTATAATCAAAACCTTCCTATTGGTCAATTTATATTGTGCAATGAAATTAGACAAATAATACCATCAATGGTTGAGAAAGTATTTACACAGAAAGATTTCTTCTCAAATGTTGAAATCACTAAGGTTGAGAAAGTATTTGTTAAGTTGCCTGTTAGAACATTTTCGACTATGGCACTGTGTCAAAGCCTCTTTTGAGACTTAAAGGAACATAAACGAGCCATTGACACATTTGAAGAAATGGAGTCGCCACCTAATTATTCAATTGGGAATGAATAGGGGCAATCTGATCCTTCACTTCAAGACCTAAACTACCCTCATCCCTTCAGAGATGGGTTTAGGAAGTTAGGTACGAGCCATTCGCCTCGCCTAGATCAAAATTCGGCCTCCACTAGGGTATACCAAATAAAAATAGCTCATGTTGCTATGCAGTCTGCCTAATTTGTTCATTTTATACATGCATTTCAAGTTTTGTCTTGATTAATCATGTAGGTGATATTCAATCAATCGCAATTGTATATTCGTACAAAGAAAGAGGGAGGAGAACTGGATTACATTTCCTTTCAAACATGGGGGATAAGAAAAAGGATTACATCGTTTGTTCTTCAACAATAAAATAAATTTTACATCTAAACACTTCAAGTATTCATTTATATAAATCATACATTCGAATATCAAATATAAATAATCAATTCGAGACTTGATAAATAGTGAATTTCTCACCACCATATGTGAGTCTATTTAATGTTTATCAAGTCTCTTTAAGTATATTCATACATTCATTCATTTAAGTATTCATTCTAAGTAATGGTCTCTCACCATCAATGTAAGTCTACCGTCACTTCATGGCACTACACAATAATACTTCTAAACATGGTATATTCAAAATAAAACCAATCAATTAAAATTCAATACGAAGCCATAATCTAAAATCATGGCACCTGGACCTAGATTTGATATTTCTTATCATGATATTCTAGCCTATTGCTATTCTAGCATAATTCAATTGATTTAATTCTAAATATGGCAATTCTAGCCTAGCACAGTTATCATGACATATTATAGCCTACTACCATCAATCAAGATCAATAAGATCAAACATGGTCATTCTAGCCCAATTCAAGCATTCAAGGGCAAGCATGGTAATTCGTACCTATTCTATGCTATTTCCTAGTATGCTTCAAAGTAACTGTAAGTTTTCTTAGCATAATTCTAATCATGAGCTTCTAAGCATGATTCTAGATATGTGCTCATAAGCATGATTCTAAGCATTCGCGAAGAAAATAAATTTTTAATCATGATTCTAATAAAGAAAGGAAAGCGGACTTACTCGACACGTATTTCCACCTCGCAAAACTAATAAAATGTCAAATAATTCGTAAAAACCTAAACATGCTTCTAAGCATCAAAATAAATCATAAACATACTTATTCTAAGCATAGATAAACCTAAACATGTTTATTCTAGACCAAGAAAAATAAAGGAGAAAAGAGGAGGGAGAAGAGAAAATTGCTTTCAGGACGTACCCTTTTTGGGTTTAAAGCAATATAAGATGCCAAAAAAATTATAAACTAGAAAAAACTTCTTGAATTCTCAAGCACGTCTTCAAAAGGGAGAAGAGAGGATTGTGCTGTCTGTTGGAAAGTCAAAAAAGGGGGTGTTTATATAGTGGAGGATTGGAGTTGAAAAAGGCATGAAAAAAAAGGAAGGTTTCAATTAAAGTTTTCCAACTATACCTGGAGAACAATTGGCCGACTGTTGGAAGATCGCTGACTAACACTTTGATAGGCAATTGACAGTTAGAAGGCAGTCAACTAGCACTCTAACAGTCGGCCAACTGTCTACTAGCAGCCAGCCAGTTGTTGCCCACCAGGTCCTCTAGTTTTGCATTTTTTTCAATGTAGTACCTTCTGACCTTCATCCATTTGATCATGCATAACTCTTTGAGTTCAAGTCTGATTTGTGATCTGTAAAACTCTGTGAAAGCTAGACATCCATAGCTTCACAATGTATATGACTCATTACCAAATTCCTCCTACATTAATTTCTATGATTTGTTGAAGTCATGTGTCAGTTTTTTGAGACTCATGATTGATTCCTTCTCACATTTCTTCCTTTAGCTTCCAAGGGCATTTTGTTAATTTTTATTACTCAACATTCATATTTATTTCATTGTAGAGCCTCAAAAATCCAGGGTCTATAGCTTACCCCCTACTTTGGAGAAGTTTATGAGACATAAAGATCGACGAAGTACTCTTGCTTCGTCCTTCCTTCTTACATCTTGACATCTTCACCTTCCTCTTCATTCTGTCAGACTTTTCATCATCTTCTTTCTTCTTCCATTCCTACAAAAAGGTGTACCCACTCAAGGGCTAGCATGCCCATTCAAGGGCTAGTATGCCCACTAGAGGGCTAATATGGGCACTCGAGGGCCGATGTGCCCATTAATAGGCTGATGTGCCCCCTCAAGGGCTAGCGTGCCCATCCAAGGGTTGATGTGCCCATTCAAGGGCTAATGTGCTTGTTCAAGGGCTAATATGCTCACTCAAGGGCTAGTGTGTCTATCCAAGGGCTAATGTGCCCATTCAATTGCTGGTATGCCTATTCAAGGGCTAAGGTGCCCATTCGAGGGCTAGAAAACATCCTTATGATGCTATGATAAAATACTACTCAGTACACCTACTTTTTAGGGTTTCTAACACTCTTTGGTGCATCTAATTCTTAGGGTTTTTTAACACTCTTTAATGTGTCTATTCTAAGGGCTTAAAACATTGTTAATTATACCTACTTCTTAAGGTTTTCAACACTCTTCAGTACGCCTCTTCTTAGGGCTTAAAACACTATTAAATACACCTACTTCTTTGGGTTTCCTTCTAATGCATGCCTACTGGGAAAATGTCTATCATGCATTGCTTCACGGTCGTTAGACCTTTTCATCCTTCATGCTTTCAGCTAAGCACTCTTCATTCTTCTTTGATCTCTTCAGGCTTTGCATTTGTTAGGTATCATGCCTCTCTTTTGAGTATTCTTCTTTTTCTTCATTTCTTTTTGTCTACTAGGGAAAATTCTAGATTCGTTATGCTTGAGCATTTTTGGTTCTTGATCTCTTTAGATTTTGTATTCATAGGATCAAGGAGGTTCATATCATATTGTTGATTCTCGAACTCACTGGGGATCTTTCCATCGTCCTTGCAAATTCTTATAAAATGTCAAACATCTCTTGATGATTTCAAATTAACTCAAAGTTTTTACCTTGTTTGGTGCAATCTTCAACAAACTGTTTTCTAGTTTTTAGAGGAATTCTTCCATGTGATTCCAGTCGAAGATTCTATTAACTGATGTTACTTTTCTTTCCTTGTGAGTTGCTAAACTATTGCCATGGTCGGGTGCTTGTTACCGGTTCATTCAAAAATTCCTTTGGCCTTAAAGTCGATGTAGAGTTTTTATTCTCTTTTTTTTTCTTTTCTTCCTTTTTCTCTCTTTCTTTTTTTTCCTCTCTCTTCTTTTTTCTCTCTTTTCTTTTCTTTTTCTCTCTCTTTTTCTTTTTCTTTCTCTCTCTTTTTTTCTCTTTTTTCTTTCTCTCTTTTTCCTTTCTTTTACGTTTTTGCCCCCTATTAAAGGGACAATCGGCCTGCTGTTGACCAACAATGCCTGGCAATCTAATTGCTGGTCGGTGGTTAGCCAATAGCCACCCGATGGTATGACTGCCGGTCAATGGTGAAGGGTTTATATAAGGACCTTTTACCTTCCTCTAATTTATTCACGTGCCATTTCTTCGTTTCTCACCTGATTCACCCCCGATTTTTCCCTATGTCCTCGTCTTGACTTCTTTTTTCCCATGGCGGGTCATCTAGTCCATCTTGACTTGAATGAGAGAGATAAGATTTGGAAATTGATATTGAAGGGCCTTCTAAAAGACCAAGAGGTACCTTTGTCTACAACGTGGATTCCGACACAATCAACTAGGTATGCATTCTTCTTCATTCTTTAGTCTTCCATTTTCTAAGAATTTTGTAGGCATGTACTCATGTAAAGACTTCTTTTTCTTGCCTTAGGACTTTCACGAAAATAAGATGTGTGGGTCATTCTCTGAAGCCCATACTTAGTTCTTAGAAATAGAGAATGATGCTGTAAGAAATAAGATTACTGCTACTGACTTCTATGAGTTTATTACTTATCTTTCACATGCTCCTTGGTATACTGATCGTTGAACACTAGCTGCTCTATATGAGAGGTGGATGGACACAACCTATACTTTTCATTTTCTAGTTGGTGAGATGACTCTCACCCCATTTGACATTGCTGCTCTGACTAGCCTTCTGTGCGGTAGAGAGGTTATATCTATCAACACTTGAATCGTGGACTTGAGGGATTAGCAAAATTTAGTTCACCAACTTCTCGGATATGATGTAAAGATGAAGAACAACACCATGATTTGGTACACTGCACTGTATGAATATTGGAGGAGATCAAACCTAACTTCAGTGGAGGTGGATCAATATGCATGTAGCTTCATCGTGTATTTATTTGATTCGACGCTTTTTGCTAATGCATCGAACACTACCTTCTTGACTCTACTTCCTGCTTTTCAGGATCTCGATCGAGTGAGGAATTTTGACCGGGGCCGTGCTGATCTTGGCCAATTGTACTTTGACTTAGACCGTGCTTGTCGAGATGTTACCGTGATTACTGATTTTGTTTTGCTTCTTGAGGTAATTTCTTTCATTTTCTACACCTTTGTGTTTTGTCTATATGAATTCCATATCTGATTCTATCTTCTGTATGACAGAAATGGGCCTGTGAGTTAGTAGATATACTTTTCCCACTTCCCACTTGTCAGGACTTTTCTTTCTCACGAATGCAAAGATAGGCTGCACATCGCGCAGAGCTCGAAAGATCTCATGAGTTGGACTTCTTCCATGATTACATACACACGATAACTTAAGACAAGGTAAAAGGCATTATAGTTAGTATTTCATTTACATCATAATCTCACCATATTTCTAGCCTTTGTAGATTCATTCTGAGTGGTGGGGGCTCGAGAAGGGTTGGTCGACTGCTGTGGGAGTTGCCACCCCATTCTTCTACTATCGCATCTTTCTCCCTTGCATTGATAGCATGATGTGGTATTTACGTGATCGTATCTCGGATTGGTTCAAAGACCCAGAGCATCGTCTAATTCCTCATTCTCCACTAGTTTTGATGATAGGAACAATAGACTTGGCTATGAAGCCAAATGTGCCAGATTACACGACTGAGATTCACTTCAGCGAGATTAAGTTCCCAGTGATGACAGTTTCTTATGCTGAGTAGGCTTGAGCCACGTTGCTCAATACTAAGCCAGGTTGATTTGCTGATGAGGTTCCTCAACCCTCTGCTAATGCTACTTATGGCTTTTCCAACCGTATTGACAGCTCTTTGTGCATCTTGGAAATGCTAGCACTTTTGCCTCTTTTGCTAAAGCTATTGAGCAGCCATGTCCACCTCTAGCCCCTACAATTGCTCCAGCCATTCCAACTGGTCATGTGATTGGTGACCTCCAGGCCTGCCCTAGCAATATAGTCTACACGTGGGATGCTAGTGGATAGATTAGTAGTCATGTGAGCATTGAGGATTTGACCATGCCTATTCCTTTCGTTCCCCATGATTCTACTATGGTAAGACTTCTGACCATTTATTCCTCAAGTTTCTGTTATTCTTTGAATATTTGTTAGTCATAAAAAATGCAATACAATGCAGGTACCACAATCTTTCATGAAGCATGTCTTCTGGATGCCAACTGCTTCTTAGGATACGTCTTATAGATGTCTCACCAATATCAGGTAAAACACTACTCTATGCTTCATGTATGCATGATTTCTATCCTAATAGTTTTTATAACTATATGCTTCTTGCTTAGATTAGATAAGCTATTAGGAGAATGCTTGTCTGGAGCGAGATATTGAGCACCTTCAGGCACAGATTGCTACCTTCTCTGTTGATGATAATGATGATGGTGATGAGTGAGGACTATCGCCATCAGCTTCTTTCATGTTGATTTCTTTCCTTTTGTTCATTTAGCTTCTATGTATGAACTTTTATGTTCCAATTTTTCATGATGTATAACACGGCAATCAGTTATATGAATAAATTTCAAAGACTTTAGTGAAAATTTTCTATCTTCAATTTCGTACACTTGTTCCTTAAACTGTGTGCATTTTGATCAATTTACAATCGAATTTTTTCAAATCTATTTCTGCATCATTTTTTATTCAATTCTGAAAAAAATTACAAAATCTGGAAGTCACGTGCTCAAAACTGCTCATCGATATGCGTCTTGAAAGTTAAAAAACGTGTGAAAGAAGGAATTTGAGGGCTTTTTACCCTAACGACCGTCGGTCAGCTGTCATGCAACTGTCGGTTGGTAGTCATACAGTCGATCAACAGTCAAAGCTGCTTGTGGTCTTCCCTGTTCTTGCATTTTTGCCTTGTTTCTTGCACTATATAAGTGCTGCTCTTCTTGTGCTTCTCTCTATACTTTTCAATATTTTTCTCCCTCATTTCTTGAGTTTTCTTTCATGCTTTCGATGCCTCTTCACGTTTTTCAACATGTCTGAGGCCTTTTTCAAGACCCTCTAACCTCTTTTGAAGCTTCTGAAGGATAATGACTTGAAGCAACTCAAATCTAGTGATCTCTACAATTTGAAATTCCTTTAACATGTGAAACTTGACATTCTTTTTCTTAAGGAATGCATGACCTTCTGGGATCCTCATGATCACATTTTTTACTTTAACGGGTAAGAGCTTTGCCCCCTATGTGAGGAATTATTCACCATAGTCGGTTTTCATTCGTCTAGTTTTGAGATCATCATTGTACCTAATTTTGAGACACCTTCGATAACTGATCTTGCCAACTTCTTTGACTTTTCGATTTCTACCACAGGTATTCACACCAGAGATGATAGAGTGACATTATCTTCCATCATGCCTTTGCTTAAAGTGATGGATAAGACCTCGGCCGGTTGGCTTCACCTTATCTAGTTTTGCCTTCTTGCATAATTTCTATTGGATTTATGAAATGGTCTCGAAGATCCACATCTTGTGACCATCATTCCTAAGATGAGACACAGTTTCACAACAGTTCTCTTGATTCTTGCTGAAACATTGATCCGACTAGATTTTGTCAGGATTGATTAGAGTAGTGGTAGTCTTCTACTTATTTAGGTCTTTTTCTTTTAACCTTAATTTTTGCCTATGCGGCCCTTTCGGTTTTCCATTCAGCGGGTTTATTTTTTCTTTTCTCTTCTTTTTCTTTTGTCATGTTATATTTTTTGCCAAAGCTATACTTTTGGGTTTTCAACTTAGTAAGCTTGCCCTAACTTTTGCCTAAGCCGGCCTTTTCGGGTTTTAAGCTCAGTGAGCTTTTTTTTCTTCTTTTTTCTTTGCCTTAATTTTTTTCCTAAGCTGCCCTTTCAGGTTTTCAACTTAGCAGGCTTGACTTAATTTTTGTCTAAGCCACCTTTCAGGTTTTCAACTTAGCAGGCTTTTTCTTATTTTTCTTTTGTTTCTTCTTTTTTCAGATTTGGTTACAAGAAAGGTTGTCCATTCTAGCATCACCTGAGGGGATTATTTCCTATTACAGCCCTCTACTTCATATAAGGAGGAGACTCGATAGACGTTCTTCTTGGGTCAACTGATTGGGACCTATGTCGCGTGCATGCCTTTGGCAGGCTTCACCCACAGTTCATTCTATGATCTTAATAGACCGCGTCGACAATCAACATTAAGTAAGGGATCATGGATTCATTGACTGCTTTCGATCTTGGGAGACTGCTTTCGATCTTGGGAGACTGTTTGCTCGTTATCTAAAGTGTGTGAAGGATTCTTAGCCACATTGGACTATCACGACGAATCTGTTCCATGATCCTGAATTTGAGATAGACGACCAGTATAAGGATTGGATGATCTTTTAGGCTTCCATTCCTAATCCTGCTATTAGAGCTAGACAATGCAGTGAGTGGTATGACGAGCCTATTCATAGTCCAGCGAAGAGGCAGAGACGACATTGATAGTTTCATTGTTAGCTTAGATGTTAGATGCTTTCCTTTTTATCATTATGCAAAATAATAAGACATTTCAAAGACACATTTGTTTTCAAATAATTTCATTTCATTAATAAAAGTAAAATCGTTTATTCTTCGAATAATATGTGCATAATGAGATAACTCCTTTCATTAATCAACCATTTTTGTTTTTCTGCTTAATTATTTTTCCTCTCACACTCTCTTTTTTCTTTTTTCTCACTTTCACACATAGTATTTCTTCAGCCTGTCCATGTTGATGGGTTCAATGGACTCATTCCCTTCCATTTCTGATAGGATCATGGCTCTGCCAGACATGACCTTTGTCACAATGAATAGGCCCTTCTAGTTGGGCTTAAACTTCCCCCTTGGATCAAACATAATTGGCCACGCTTGTTTAAGGAATAATTCCCCATCTTTGAGCTTCCTTACCTTTACTCTCTTGTTAAAGGCTCGACCAACTTGTTTTTGGTATAACTGCATGTGATATCTAGCCTTCATTCTTTTCTCATCAACTAAGGCCAACTGTTCATATCTATTGGTGAATCCACTCCCCTTTAGAAATTTTTGCTTCCATTAGAACCCTTGCTGATTTCATTTCTATCCCAATTGATAGGACTGCTCTTGAACCATAAACCAACGAGAAGGCTGTCATGCCCGTTGAGCTTCTAGGTTTTGTTCTATAACTTTATAGCACAAACAAAAGCTTCTTTGCCTAATCTTTTTATGTCTGCACCGTCTTGACTAGCATCTTCTTGATGTTCTTATTGGCTACTTCTATAGCTCCATTTGCTTGTGGTCGATTTAGGGATGACTTATGGTGTTCAGTTCCATATTTCTCAAATAAGGCTCTAGTCTCAGTCTAGAAATGAACCCCTTTTTCAATCACGACATGATGTGGCACTCCAAATCTGTATAAGGTATTCTTTTCAACAAACTTTGCCATCTACTTTGCCCCCAGTTTACTATAGGACTCAACTTCTATCCATTTGATGAACTAGTCAATCGCCAATACTATATATCTATGCCTATTAGAGGTTGACGACCTTATCTCGCCTATAATGTCAACCCACCATGCCACAAAGGGCCACGATGCTAACATTCCTTGTAACTCCAAGGGTGGCTGGTGAATCGAATTTCCATTGATCTGGCACTTGTGACATCTCTTCACAAATTAGACATAATCTGTCTCCATGGTTAGCCAATAAAAGCCTTGTCTCATTATCTTCCTCGCAAGCATAAGTCCATTCATGTATGGCCTGCATATACCATTATAGATTTTCTCCATGAGCCTTCTAGCTTTTTTCTTGTCGACACATCTCAATTGCTTCCCTTATGGCATTCTCTTATACATTACTCCTTGATGACAAGTAAATTGTTAGGATAACCTTCGTAGTACAACCTTGTCTTTCTTATTGGCCTCATCTGGCAAAATTCTTTCCTTAAGTACTTCTTTCAAATCATAGAACCATGGCTTCCCATCCACTTTAGCTTCCATGTAGCAAGGACCCCATGCTTGTGACATCACTATTGGCTTTACCAATAGTTCTTAAGTACTCACCCAAACTGATGCCAAAGAAGCCAAAGCGTCAGCCATCTAATTCTCATTTCTGGGAAGATAGGTGAAGGTGCACTGCTTGAACTTCCCAATCAACCTTCTAATATGCTTGAGGTACAGTTTCAACTTTCCTTCCCTTAAATCCCAAACTTCATTGGCCTGAGAGATGACAAGCTTCAAGTCTCCTAACACTTCTATTTCATCAGTGCCCACCGTAATCATAATTTCTAGCCAATAGGCACAGGCTTTATACTCAACCATGTTATTGGTGACCCAAACTCCAACTTCTTAGCGAAGGAAATGACTTCTTCAGTTGGTAAGACTAGAATAACTTCTATTCCAACACCATTTCTATTGATAACTCCGTCGAAGAACATTCTTTATCCCACTATCTAGATTATCCTAGATGTTCACATGGGAAATCAAACTCCTATGGTTCATCATCATCGACCAGATTCATAGTCAAAAATTCTGCCATTACCCTTCCTTTCACCACCTTCTTTGTGACATACTCAATGTCAAATTTTGATAGTTGAACTAGCCATCTTGCTAGTTTGCCCAACAAAGATGGTGTTGTATAAAGACACTTTATTGGATCCTCCCTTAAAACAGCTTTAATCTTATAAGACTGAAAATAATGCCTTAACTTCTTCGAGAGCTATACCATGACTAAGCATGTTTTCTCCATGTAGCTATACTTTATCTCGTATGGTAACAACTTTTTGCTAAGGTAATAAATATCATGCTCTATGCCATTCTTATCTTCTTGTGCTAGCACAGCACCTATGGCCGCCTTCTCCTGAAGGGCCAAGTAGAGAATCAGATTCTTGCCAGGTTTTGGTGGTCTCAAAACTAGCAGATTCTGCAAGTACTTCTTAATCTTCTCAAATGCTACTTGACACTGATCATTCCACATCATTGGCTGATCCTTCTTTACGAGCCTGAAGATTGAGCATAAATTGTTATCAATTTTGTAATGAATCGACTGATGTATTAGATCTTCCTAAGAAACCTTTGAACTTCGTTTTTGGTCTTGGGCGATGGCATCTTCGTGATTGCCTTAACCTTGTCTGGTTCTACCTCTATCCCTTTCTTGTTGACTACGAACCCCAATAGATTCCCTGAGGTGACTCCAAAGACACACTTTTTCTGATTAAGCTTCAAAGTGGCCTTCTTGAGTCTCAGATTTCACCATCATGTCATCCACATAGATTTCTATGTTGTTATGCATCATATCATGAAACAGTGTCATTGCCATTTGTTGGTAAGTTGCCTTTTCATTCTTCAACCCGAAGGGCATCACCTTGTAACAGTAGGTTTCCTATTCTGTAATAAAGGCTGTTTTTATCTTGTCTTCATTGGCCATCATTATTTGGTTGTAACTAGAAAATCCATCTACAAAGGAGAATATCACATTGGTGGCGGCATTGTCCACTAACACATCAATGTGAGGTAAAGGAAAGTCATCCTTTGGTGAGGCTTTATTCAAATCTCAGTAATCTACACACATTCGAACCTTTCCATCCTTCTTTAGCACCGACACAATATTGGCTGGCTAACTATTCTAGATACTTTACCACATCTAGAAACTTGACTTAAATTTGCTTAGAGACTTCTTCCTTGATCTTCTAAGCCCATTCTAGTCTCAACCTCCTCAACTTCTGCTTGATCGATCTCATGTGCGGATATGTTGGAATCGTGTGCTTAGCGATACTACTATCGATTCCAGACATTTCATCATAGGACCAGGTGAAGACCTCTTCATATTTATTTAGAAATTTTTCAAATCTCTCTTTCTCTTTAAGAGTTGTATCAAGTGTGATGCATATGTTCTTGGGCGTACCAAGATTAATGTCAGGAGTTTAAATGGTGCTGATGTCAAATATGCTAGTGAAATGCAAATCATCATGCACAGTTCCATTAGGAAAAACATCACACAAGTAAGCAAAACTATTCTTTATTGCATTAAACTTTGAAACATATACAATGTCTTCCTCTTCAAAGAGGTCCAAAAAAAATGTATCTTTATAATAGACATCTTTGATTCCTTCTTCGATGAAGGCAACAAGGTCGATGGACGGGTCTATTAGCCTAGTCTTGCCTTTGGGCTATATCCTTGAAAATCTCAAATCCAAGCTTCGGTTGTAAACCCATGGTTCGATAGCTCCCCTATAGTTCGTATCTTGGGCCTTGACAAACTTGATGAACCTCCCCTTCTTGGGCTCAAAGTCTTCTTCTTGCCCATCGGACACATTACCTAACTCACTTCTAGAAGTCTGGCCTTTGAAATCTGGAAGAGATGACAAAACACTTCCATTCCTCCCAAGCCCAGCTCTTGGCAATTATCCTTGCTTTTTCATTATTTGGCAACAAGTAGACTGACTTCATCAATCATGGCTACATGGAAGCCTCCCATGTAAGGTATTTCTCTAACCTTCATACTCAAAGCAGTAGGTGTAATTGTTGAGGCTGCATGAATGGTGACAATCTCCCCATCCATATTGAATCGAATCTTCTAATGCAAAGTGGAAGGAACTCCACCAAGCGGATGAAACCATGCACGACCTAACAAAGTAGTAAAGGTGACCAGAATGTCAAGGACTATAAACTCAATCATTACTTCAATAGGCCCAGTCCTTACTAATGCCCTGAAGATCCCAATGGCACTTCTTTTTGAGTCATTGTAAGCCCTAATCACCATCTCACAAGGCTCAAGTTCATCTTCACTAACCCTATATTTGTGAAATATCTTCATAGGCATAATGTTGATCGCAGATCAATTATCCACCATGATACAAGGAGACGTCTTCCCACTAATCTCAGTGGTGATAAACAATGATTTGTTATGATTCATTCCTTCCAAAGGTAGATCACCATTGCTAAAGGTGATTACACCTTTCTCATTTACCCCTTTGGGTTTCCTTCTGGTCATGGTAGCCAACATTTCATTAAGAGTAGCAACCATTGATATTAACACCTCCGCTAAAGCCTTTGCCATGGCTTCTTTATGCTTTTAAGATGAAATCAACAAGTCCCAAATGCTAGCATTCGCTTGAGTTTTCTTCAACAGCTTGATTATTTGATCTTCTTCTTCTTTGACTCTCTTCCTTGGCAACTTCTTTCTCAGGAGAAGTCTTTCTCATGGTAAAACCTACCACTCCTTGTAACTCTTTGTACATTTGCATTCTCACCCTTAAGTGTTTCTCCCTCAACTCTCACCTTCTTTTCTTCCTTATCACTGCTAAATTCAGCTCAAAAGTTTTGAAGGGCTTTGATTTTAGGGATGTCATCCACATTCTCATAATTCTCACTTCTTTGCACTTTCTAAGTAAACTCTCTCTCCTCACAAGGCTTTCAACTCGCTTCTCTTTTCTAGCTTTGCTACCCCTTTTCACCTTGAGTCTTCTAGGTGGTGGGCCTTTCTGGCCATCCACTTCTTGGCAAAGGCACTTCGTGATGTGAACATCTTCTTGGCGGAGGTTGTCTCTTCCTCTTCCACCTTAACTTCTTTTTCATCTACTTTTTATTGCTTTCACTCCTCATGGTCACTGAGGCACATAAATTCAAGCTCCAAGCTTCGTTTGGTTCCCTTTACAGTAATGTTGGTCCATCTACCCTTATTGGTGAGAATCTAGGCCACTAAGGGAATGGGCTCGTCTTCAGCCCTTTCAATGATCTCTTAAGCTTTTCTTCTTTGGACTCTTCGACCTTAGGCTTCTTCTTCGTGGCCACCTTTCCAGTGGACCCTTCTTGTTGTTCAAGCTTAAACTTCTACCTTCTTTTGGCTCTCTCGGTCCTGTTAGATCTATTCTCCCCAAAAGAACGTATGACTTGCTATTCGATTAAGCATGAACCAATCATGTTAGTCGTTGGAGGTGGTACCAATTGTAGTTGGGTAGTGAACTGCTTCTAGTGTTGGGCTCTTGTGTCTCTAAATCAGGAATCTGGCCCTTGTCGATCAAATCTTGGATCTCATGAAGGAGACAAGTGCAATCATCGATCTTGTGCCTAGTCACTTGGTGGAATTCACATTTCTCGTGATACCTCCAATTTCTTGGCAACGGTTGCAAGATCCCTTCGGCTCTTAATCTTGCAAAGATTTTGACAAAGGTCCCCCCAAATGACTGAACTTTCTTTGTTGGGTGGCTGCTGTCACCTCTATATACTTCGTGTTAGACCCATTAGCTTGATGATACTGCCCTGATTTCTTCTAGGGTAACTATTATTGCTTCGTTTCTGCTAGCCCCAAAATCTTTTATTTAGATGCCTGAATCATACAAGTCTTTAAAGGTCGTGATTGGGAAGCCAGCTAGTCTATCACTTATGAAGGCATGGGCTCTATTAATCACCATATGAACATGATCGTTCTCCGTAGGCCTTATGGCTCTTAGCAGCTTTGGCCCTCCAACGGACTAAGTATTATGAAAAAGTCTCATTGGGCTTTTGGCGAGTTTCTCTGAATCCCTCAAGATTACCTGTAGTTAGGTATTATGACGATACTACTCAACAAACTATTTGGATAGGTCCTTCCAATCTTTTTAGACTCTTTTGCGAAGATTATGGTACCACACTACCACATCATCTTCTAGGGATAGCATGAATGCTTCAAGATATACTCCTTCAACAAAGGAGTGGTGGTCATGATAGCAGCTTACTATCTTAGATATGTCTTCGAATTACTCTCTTTATTAAACTTGGGCAAATCTGGTATGCCAAACTTGGGAGGCAAATCGTTGTCCCCTATGAGCAAGATATTATCTAGGTCTTGAACCCCTTTCAATCAAGAGGGATTAGGCCTCCTCTATGTCCTTAGCCAACTGCTTGATCGATTCAGGCTCCTCTTGATTGGTCGAGCTTTTCTCCCTATCTCTACCTTAACTAGTCTCACCATCATTTCCTTCGCGTGGAGGCTGGTTCATGTGGCTAGGCCTATTTCATAGAGCTTCAATGAGTTGGAACATTTATTGTTAAAGAGCAGTGATGTCAGCCCACACCTGAGCCATTTCAGCACTGTTGTTGTTGTTGTTGTTGGGTGAGAACATTTCAACAACTGGTTCTTCATGCCAAGTCAAACGACCACCTCGTCTAACCCAAGCTATGATGGCTACAAAACAAATATGTTAATGCCATGCATGCATGCATTTATGAATGATATAATGCATGCTCATACAAGGGCATAGACATATTTTCAACCTTCTAACCTTATTTTTCCCACACATGTGAGGTTGAGTCTCTTTTCCTCGGATTTTTGGCCTCATTCCCAAGTCATCATCATAGGATGTGGGATGCAAGATTCTCTCACCTAATTCTAACACATGATTTGATGTTGGATTCTCTATAATTATCATGACATAGCTTCTAAACATCATGATAACCTCAACTTATGGCACATGTCGTTATTTTATTCTTATGGGCAACTTGACATGTGGCGTTCGTTCATGGTTCCATGAGGGTTGGGTTAATGTTATTCTAATCATAGGGAATTTACATCCATAGACATGTATTTCAACATGGGTTTTAGACATTAATCCTATTGGAAGTTTCTAGGTTCATCTTTATAAGCTTTAGTCTCAAGGGTCCAATGGTCTAGACTCCTTCGAGCGAGAGATGCCCCCTTCGGCGGGTCTCTTTTTATACCAATTTAATGGTACATGCTCAAAGATGTTGACACCAACATGAGTCGTCTGGAGGTTGAATGGAGCCAAAGACTTCTCATGCCAATGTCATTCGGGTAGTTTAGGTAGTTTGTGTTAGCCCTAAGGCTACATGATAATTTTGATGATAACAATACACATTGATTAATTGAGATTTACTAACATGTTTATTTATGTCCAAGACTAAGATCATTGAAATAATTATAAAATCAAGAAGAGGCTTATTAAAATGAAGTGTTGAAGCTAAGGAGAGGACTACATGTTAAAGGCACCAAAGTTTAAGAACAAGGTTTGATTCAAGGAATGTAACACATGAGTAATGTTCAATCAATTGATCATATATTTCCTTACAAATGTCAAAATAATGTGATTCTTAAGCCTTTGAAAATCTTACTCAATTTCTAACATTTCATATGTTTCAAAGAAATTCAAATTTCAAGTGTAAAGTTGTCCAAATCATCATGCAAGTTGAAAGACAAATGGAAGCAGCTGACATGAGCACTGAATACTCTTTTAGACATATCTTGAGCTAAAAAAATCAAAATGACTTGATTCTTATGGCATTGGAAAGAGGACTTAATGAAGCACATTTCATATGTTTTTAAGAAATTCAAATTTCAAACATAAGGCCAACATAATTGACATGCAATTTGGTGGTCTAACACAGAGAAGAAAAATCAACTCATTTGAGCACCGAATGATTTGTCCATATCTTGAGTTAGAGATATTCAAATGATTTGATTCTTGTGGCATTGGAAATATGATTCAATGGAGCAGATTTCATATTCTTTGAAGAAATTCAAATTTCAAACAGAAGGCCGACATAATACACATGCAAGTCGGTGGACTGACACATGAAAGAAAAATCAAGTCACATGAGCACCAAATGGTGTTTTGGCCATATCTTAAGCTACAGATATCCATATGACTTGGTTCTTAATGTGTTGGAAAGCTTATTCAATTTTGCAGATCTTTTATGTTTTACAGATTTTCAAATTTCAAACAGAACATTGACAAAAATGGCAGATAAAATTACGGTTTTTATGGTGGGCAGAAAATTTGGAGATGGTGTCTTCACTTGATTAAGTTCATCTCATTTGCCTATAAAAGGATCCCTTCTCCCATGCATTCAACAAGCATCCATCAAGCAACAAATAAGAGAAATATCAAGTTTAGAGAGCTTTTATATTCTTTATCTACTCTTTGAAGAGAGTTATACTTTTGTTGTAAAAATTTACTTTGTTCTTGTATTGTGGTGAGAGTGAGATCTTTTTGTAAAGGATAAAAGTTATCCTTGAGTGAACTCTTGGTGTGATATTATCAAGAGTTGAAGAAAGTTACCTTGGTGAGGTTGTTCATCAAGAAGAACTCTTGGTGTGGTGTTATCAAGAGTTGAAGGAAGTTGCCTTGGTGAGGTTGTTCATCAAGAAGAACTTTTGGTGTGGTGTTATCAAGAGTTGAAGGAAGTTGCCTTGGTGAGGTTGTTCATCAAGAAGAACTCTTGTGTGGTGTTATCAAGAGTTGAAGGAAGTTGCCTTGGTGAGGTTGTTCATCAAGAAGAACTCTTGGTGTGGTGTTATCAAGAGTTGAAGGAAAAAGTCTTGGTGAGGTTTTTCATCAAGCAAGTTGTAAAGATTTCTACAACTTAGTGGAAAGCTTAGCTCGTGGAGCTAGGAGCCCGTGGACGTAGGCAAGGTTTGCCGAACCACGTAAATTGAGTTTGCACTCTCTCTATCCCTTTCCTCTTTACATTTACTGGCACTTGTGATTGTTCATCATTATTATTCTTTTGATTGCATCTTTGATAAATTCTAATTTCATCTTCTTCACCTTTATTCTCAAAGAAAGAGTGAACTAATTTTGATCTTTTAGAAAAGTTTTCTAAATCCGTTTTGATAAATAAAAACCCAATTCACCCCCCTTCTTGGGTTGCCATACCTGGGTCAATAAGTGGTATCAGAGCAAGGTTGCTCATTTTTTAAATCTTAATCGATTTTTGAGCTATGGCAACTTTTAATTCAACTTCATATTTTGAGGGACTTTCTAGCTCTAGACCTCCATTTTTTAATGGAAGTGATTACTCTTATTAGAAAACTAGAATGAGTATTTTCTTGAAATCTTTTGATTATGATTTGTGGTCTATTATTTTGGAAGGATCTTTTGTTCCTACCAAAATTGAAAATGGAAAATGCATGCTTAAAGAACCTAAAGAGTTTAGTGAAGATGATAAAAAAAAAATTGAGTTTGAATGCTAAAGTTATGAATGTGTTGTATTGTGCTCTAGATAGAAATGAGTTTAATAGAATATCTACTTGTTCTACAGGACAAGAAATATGGCACACACTTGAAATAACTCATGAAGGAACTAGTCAAGTTAAAGAATCCAAAATTAGTATGCTAGTTCATAGTTATGAGCTTTTTAAGATGAAATCGGATGAATCAATTTCTGAAATGTTTACTAGATTTATGGATATTATTAATAGTTTGAAATCTCTTGGTAAATCTTATTCTAATGTTGAAATGGTGAGAAAGATTCTTAGGTGTCTACCAAAATCTTGGGAGTCAAAGGTGACGGCAATTCAAGAATGCAAAGGACCTCGGAAACCAAACTCAACCATTCGAAAATAACTTATTGTTCTCTGGCATTAGATCGAAATGACTCAGCTCCGATGAAATTCACCTTGAAGGAGGAATTGATGAAGAAGATGCCAAGTAGCAAACATGTGCTTCATGGCTTTAAGAGAAAATGAGATAAGTATTCTTAACCATGATCCTAAGCTTTCATATGATGAATTACTTGAAGCATTCCAAAATTTACATGTGCAAGTTGATAAGCAAAATTCAAAAATCAATGCTTTTAAAAAGAAGTAAAAAATCATGTTATCTCAATTAGAA
>SNVD02010490.1:0-46119 GCA_013180625.2 Boswellia sacra
TTATCGTCAATGTGAGTTTGAGGACCTAATGCGACAAATTAATGGAATCGACCACCTTATTGCACAATATCTACACGAAGCTGGGTATGCAAAGTGGGCTCGTTCGCATTTTGATGGCAGAAGGTATAGTATTTTGACAACCAATATTACAGAGTGCCTGAATGGAATTCTCAAGGAAGCACGAGAATTTTCCATTATGAAGCTAGTGGATCATATTATATCAGAGGTGTTACAAAAATGGTTTTGTACACGTAGGGAGGAGGCAATTAACATGACAACTCCACTAACAACATGGGCTGAAAAACAGTTTAAAAATAGGCACAAGGAAGGCGTTTCTTATAGAGTTGTTCCAATTAGCCTACACGAGTTTACTGTCAAAGATGGATATTT
Source organism: Boswellia sacra (assembly GCA_013180625.2). Lineage (NCBI taxonomy): Eukaryota > Viridiplantae > Streptophyta > Magnoliopsida > Sapindales > Burseraceae > Boswellia > Boswellia sacra. The sequence continues at coordinate 391 of SNVD02010490.1, forward strand.
AGATGGTCATGTAGACTTGCATGCAAGAACATGTAGCTGCCGAGAATTCCAGATTGAACAGTTACCATGCAAACACGTTATTGCAGTGTGTAGAGTACGTAACTTATCAGTCTATAATTTTACTCATCACTTTTATAGGTCCGAAGTCTTATTGACTGCATATGCGGAAGCTATCTACCCTGTTGGTTCGGCTGAGGAGTGGGATATCCCAGATGATGTCGAGGCACATATAATATTACCCCCCGCGAAATGTCGTAGTCGGGGAAGGCAAAAGAAGAATCGAATTCCATCGTTGGGTGAAGAAAGGACATCACGTAAATGTGGACGGTGTGGTGGCAGAAGTCATAATCGGAAGACATGCAGGTCGACGAATCCGCTGTCAACCCAAAGAAATCCGGAGGCTTCATTAAATGATGCCGGTGGGGAGTAACCACATGTGCCTACTGCTTTGTAAAAGCTTTACTTTATGCTTGGGATGATGTGTGTGTTGCAATCATTTATAGATGTGTGTGTTATAATTGTTTTGTTGGACATATTAGTGGTGGATGTTGTTGCCTAATGACTTCAATAAATAACATTATTATTAAGTTGTTCTCGTACACCGGTTAGGTATCCATTGTAATTCAAATTCATTTCTCTTACATTGTAATTTTATATAATATGAACAGAAATCGACAAGAGTGACATCTAAAACAGGGCAAAGCATTGTGTAATAGCGCATTTGGAGATTGCAAATGCAATCTGCCTTTTTGCACGACTGGGTCGTGCATTTTTGGAGATTGCAAATGCAATCTGCCTTTTTTCACGACCCCGTCGTGCAATTTTGGAGATTGCAAATGCAATCTGCCTTTCTGCACGACCCGGTCATGCGAGTTCACAGATTGCAAATGCAATATGCCTTTCTGCACGACCCAGTCGTGCGAGTTCACAGATTGCCTAATGCAATCTGCCTTTCTGCACGACCGGGTCGTGCAAAAAACTAGAATGCTTCACGACCCGTCTCAATTTGTGGCAAAACATTATCATGATCCCCCTTCACCCATTTAACTGAAATCTAGTGCCATTCAACAGAAAATACAACTTTTATTGAATCTCCTCAACCAGCAAACTGGGAGGCATGCATTACTAGTTCATCCTGTTTCTTTGCAGGCACAAACACAACAGCAAATGGAACAATCAAATGTATCTGCACCACATCTAAGACAGACCATGACACAAAAAAAAGATGTATGAAATAAGATTTTTCTCACGTAGAAGATAGACACATGCCAAAGGAAAAGTAATATGTTAACACAAAATGAGCTTTACAAGTTGTCAGCTCCTCTGAGCTTTACATGGATACAAACGATAATAACATCACCAAAGGTTCTACTCTACAATTACTCGTTCCATCAAAATCAAATACATACATCCGAACGAGTATTACAAAGTTTCTACAATGCAGGATTTCACCATGGTTTGGGAGCTCATTTCCACAATCTCATATCGAACATGTCTGCCGCCAACTCCTTCCTATAGTTTCGAGCATGATCTGGATGACGTATAACTTCTACAGACTCACCAGTAACAAGGCAATTAAGAAACATGATAACAAAAACTCCACAATCTCCACTGCACGAGAACAGAACATAATGGTTAGTTGCAACTTCAAGAGTGGATATTACGATAAATGAAACAAGTTTAGTTTTAAATGGAAGTAACCTTATTTGTTGTTGTGGAACACCTTCGACTCGAATGACGGGCCATGGCTCTGCACCACCACTGTTGTTCCCATCAATGGCCTGTAGCAATGAAGGAATCATCCGGGCATATGGTGACAAGTGACTTTGAAATTCATCTTCTGCGTATAGAGTGTGGTCCGAGTCATATACATCGATCTTGCATTCTTTCATGTTAACATCTCCCAACACCCAATGAACTTTCCCAACGTTTATTGGAATAAAAACCTAAGAAACAAAAGAATTGAAAAAAGACAAGTCATGTGAGACAGAAGCTACAACAAAACTAGATATTAAGTGGTCATTCATCTTTGTTATACTCACCCTTTCCGCAGCCAACCATGATGTGCTTTCAAATTTGCTTTCACCTTTAGCGTACTTGATGCATCTGTCATCATTCTCAGTCCAAAGTGGTTCTTGTTTTTCAAATAATGAGAATTTTGCAACCAATAGTTGCTGCACAGCACACCGGACAGCTCAGTGAATCATTCGAAACAATGAATCATTATTTATTCCTAGTTATGGAATTATGATTACATATGTACCTGAAAAAAACAATCCATTATAGCATATTGTCCACCCTGATTTGCAAATCTGTGCCGAATGAACCAAAATGCGGCATCTATATGCTGTAATCATAAAAACATTTTAGTTGAAAGTAACTTATAACAACCATGCACTAATATGTTGACTTCCATACATACCGCGTCGGACAACCACTCTCTAGGTTTAACCATACTTCTAAAGAACTTCTTGTCACCAACCACTGGCCCGAGTTCAACACTGCATGACAAGCAATTTATGAGAGCATAATGCAATCTGTCTTTCTGCAATGCAATATCATGTTCATGACAAGAGCATAATGCAATCTGTCTTTCTGCACGACTCGGTCGTGCTGACTGCACGACCCGGTCGTGCAGAAAGGCAGATTGCATAACAAGAGCATAATGCAATAAATCAATGACTTCAATGTAAATAATGAAATATCATGTTCAATATCACAAGTAAGCTGTTGTAGGCAAGATTTTCATAAGCATAAACTAGATTTTCATAAGCAATATTACAGTTTAAACTAAGTTTCAAAAACCTAAACTAGATTTGTCTCATTATAATCACAACAAAATATAACATGGCAATCAAGAGTTTATTTCAATCTCATCAATATGTTCAACCCGGTCGGCGGGTCGTGCAGAAAGGCAGATTGCATAATGCAATCTATCTGACTGCACGACCCGGTCGTGCTGACTGCACGACCTGGTCGTGCAGAAAGGCAAATTGCATAACAAGTGCCTAAGGGTAGCAATGTTTGCTTCTTTGGCACTTCTCAATACATCTAACACCAGAAATTTATCTTGAAGAAAATCATAAGAATAATACCAAAAGATCAGTTTCATCTTAAACAGTCTACGCAGCCACAAGGATGCATAAATTGCTAAAATTAAATTTTTTCCATGGTTCAACTTATATTTTCATAGCACATGAATTCCAAATATTTGGAAGCCATTCCCAAAAGCTGAGCTCAAATCTAGTCTTCTATGTTTTGATCTTTTGTTTAGTAATTGATTATATGGCTAACTAGTTTGGTCATCTATTCTGGGAGCAGATAGCAATTGCATGAGCAATTGGAGAAAGCAATGATAAGCGAGGTGTCTGAAATTATTTAATTTTTAGTTCCTCCAACCAAAATCAATTTTACATGATGTCTCCATTATCAATGTTAAGAAAATAAAAATACATGCACCCTAATATTTATATGGCATGAAGCTATCATGATGATCATTTCATTTCATTCTGCAAAAAGAAATTAAAAAAAGAAAAAAATCAAAGTGAAACTTTTTAAACTTGAATTAGAAAAATGTTTAACAAGTCCATCAAAATGAGACGACTAAAACTTTGCGAATAAATTGCTGTAACGATGTGATATTGGCTTCATCCCCAGTGGCTAGACTTACTGGTAAAAGGCCCAGATTTGAACCACAGATCAAAGGTCTAAATCTCCTTGAAGCCACCTAATTGGGATATATTTATACTATAATCATTCATGTGGGTTTGGCTTTAGTTTCCAAACTAGATCATGGTTATGAGAAATAAATATGCATCAATAAGAACAAAATTAGGAACCACATCACTCCATGAAGGCATGTACCTCTTTCAGTTGCTTATTTCTGTACAAAAGTACACCAATATTGTAAAGAGAGACATATAGATAATTTAGTCCTTGATGTTGAACCCATTCACTGGCAATAATGTGCTCAGCTAAATGTGTACTCTTCTGAAATAAGAAAAGACAGACCAAACAGCTAGTCAATAGTTGAAATATCTAAGTTATTTCATATGTTCAACTACTAAGAAAATGAAGTTTGCATCAAGTGAATAATATTTTGGGCCAGCCTAGTACTAGATGGTAAGTGATTGCTCATTACCTTTATTTTACGATTTGCTCTGATGGAGAGAATGAAAGCAGCCACAGCCACACTAAGTATTGTCTTGCTATCATCAAATTCACCTTTCTCCCTTTCAGATTTATAGCTGCACGTATAAATAAGAAGAATTCAGATTTATAAGCACACTTGAGATGCAACAAAAGTAAGCAATTATTTCCAATTATATTGTACCTAAACCAGTTTCAGCATCATCCATAACTTAGACAGATCTCATAATAAAGTAAGGTACTACCATACAATAGAATTTTCTATGCTTTTTGTTGCATGGAAATTATAGAATTGGCCTTTCGGTGGCCTTTTGTCTATTTATTAAACAGAGTAGAGAAAATGAAAAATGATATACTGACATTATTTCTAGCACAACCAAAAGAGCAACTGATAGAGTAGACGGTAAATGTAACTCAAAATTGCAGGGAAATTATAGATTGGCCTCATAGTGTAACGCATTTGAAGATTATAATTCTTTCGGTGCACATACACTTGCATTTATAGCAGTTAAAGCAAACAAATCAAGAGAGGAATTGTAATTCAATTACCTGTTAAAAGAAACAATCTGTCTGACTGCATAATGCAATCTGTCTGACTGCACGACCCGATCGTGCTGACTGCACGACCAGGTCGTGCAAAAAGGCAGATTGCATAACAAGAGCAATCTAACTACAGCATCCAAAGTAGCTTTTGGATCATTGAAATTTCGAAATTAACCGTAAGGGCAGAGGCAGATACCATGAAAAACAATCCAATCTCGATGAAAAAAGCTAGGCATACGAGGAAAAGGAAAAAGAATACAGTAAGGCTCTAGATTTATACCCTCAGAAACGAGATTTCAAAATCCCAAGAGAAAGTTGAGTTTTTCTACTCCCACAGGCGCGACCACAGCAGCGGAACGGCGTCACAGCGGATGACTGAGATCACAGGGGCGACGAGCAAGTCACCACAGCGGCGGGAGGAGGTGGGCACGGCAGCGGAACGATGCAGCGATGCAGCAGGCGCGACCGGCAAGCAACCAACAGTGCGACATAAGGGGAGAGCAGCGACGGAGCAAGTCGACGACGACACGATCACACCAGGGAACAGCGGAGCTACGACTGCGGCAGGAGCGGTCCGGTGAGGGCAGCGGTGGAGCATGTGACGGGGTCGTGCAATTTTGGTTATTTCCGATTAGGGTGGGGATTGATTTTAGGGTTTATGACATTTAGGTTTTGTTGACCTTTTTTAATTTGTCAAGGATAATTTTGTCTTTTCATATGTTACAAGGGGTCAACAATAGTTAATTTTGCAAAAGGGGTCATATATAGACAATAGTTTTTGGAAGGGGTTATTTGATGAAAATCGGGCGTTTTCTCAAGGTCCTCTGTGACAATAAAAAGTGTAATGAAGCACTTAGGCTCCATGGAAAAATGATTGATGTCGGTTGTTTGCCAACAATGTGGACTTGTAATATGCTGACCTCAATGGTTTTTGAGTTGGGTGAACCTGATGGGGCATTTGAGAGTTGGAATGAGATAGATAAGAGGGGCTGTGCACAGGACACTGATACTTACTGTGCGATGATTGATGGGTTTTTTGGTTGCAATAAAGTTGAAGAAGCATGCTTTCTGTTAGGAGAGGTTGTGGACAAGGGATTAAAATTGCCATACCGGAAATTTGACTCCTTTTTATGCAACTTTCAGTGAGTGGTGATCTCCGAGCCATTCACAAACTTTCAGAGCATATGAGGAAGGTTTATGATCCTGCTATGGGAAGACGATTTGCAAAGAATCAAAAGAGAGTTAGTAGGAACATAAGAGTGAAGTAATAAAGTAAGAAACTAATAATGTAAACTTCTCTTTCATTTGGCTGTGTGAACAAATTTGATTCAGTTTATTTGATGCTACCTGTAAAAATATTAAATAAGAACATGAATGAATTGTTGGCACTAGAATGCCATACTGCAAGTTTGGTCGCATACATTGCATGGATCTTGAAAAGCTGTCTCCAAAGATTTTTTGAAGTTTGACCAAGAAATCACGTGCCCTGTGCACAGTCCTTCAGAAATAGGTAATTATGTTGTTTGAAGATGATGAGACAGCGGTTTGTGTGGGACTGTGATTCATTAGAAGCAATGATGCTTCTTGGATTAGCTTTCAAAATGAAGTGGCAGTGGAGTAGAAAGTCACGGCAAACCTTATGATAAGCACTTGAACAAACATGCAGGTGAATTTGGATTTTGCAATAATACTTCATTATGTCTAGGTATATGTTTGATTATGGGTTGTAAAAATGTTTTCCCCATTTTTGTGCTTTGTAAAAAGATGCACTTGTTTGGTTACCTTTTCTCATTTGTGAACTGAAAACATATAGGAAATACAACACCACATAGCGTGAAATTTGAATAAAAAAAAAAAAAAAAACACACACACACACACCCCCCATTTTTGTCCTCTATTTCTTGCACAACAATTTTCACTTCATTTTGTGACTTGATACTCATTTTCTGCCACCTCTCTTCTTGCTGGACCAAAACCTTAGATTTTTTCCTTCTCTTGCTGGCAGCTTTCTCTGCAGCCAAACAGGTATAGTTTTGTGCGTTCTTCTTGATGGATTAAGTGATTGTGCGTTGCCTTATTTTTGTGTATAAAGATGGAAGATCTGGCTCAGTTTTGATCATAAAGTCCGATACCTATCCATTCTTTGTGATTGTGCTTTCTTTATTCTTTTTATAGATGCTTGGTGCAGTAATGCATTTTGTATTTTTTATCTGATTAGATTGTTATCTATAGTGTGACTACTCAATGTAGAGAAAAACTACTAGAGAGTTGGACAATCTGACCATGGGGTACGAATTCTCTCTTTGTTAAGATTATTGTATTACTGGGTGTTTACATTTTCATCTATTGTGATATAGTAGTGGAGTTTTTACAGAAATATTTAAAGATAAAGGAGTTTTATCTGTTTATCTCATAGATGAGATTATGTAATAAATATTATCTATTAGAAAATAAAATCGTTAATTCTTGTTGGTTTTTTTTTAATAAATTTATACAGAAATATATGTATACGTGACTGTCAATTAAATGAAATGTAAAATCCACCCTGGTGTAGTGACCTGTGTTATTGATTTGGTTTGAAATGTTCCACAATAATTAATAAGAGCAGCTGCATTTACTTTTTGTTGGTATAACATTTATAAGATATTTTTCTGTAATTGGTATTCATACATTATTTCAGATTTATATACGACTGATCTACATATGTGTATCTTGTTAGGGTCTGAAGCTGTTAAAATCATCTTAGTCTAGAATGCAAGACGGCTTTAAAAAGTGGTTTCCTGGGGAAAATTTGGTGTTACTGCCCATAAAAGAAGCTGAACCTGATTGGAAATGTAAACTTCTAAATCCATGAGGCTTCTTGTTTTTTCTCTGAGTTGAAAGCTCAATTTTGTCGATGACATTTCTCAGAGTTGAATACATTATACTTCAATGTTTTTTTTAATATATCGATACAAATTTGTAGCCATTTATCTCGTTTCATCTGATGATTGAGATTTATAGTGAAAATATTGCTTCAACGATGCCAACTTATCAATTATTTCAACTATTGGATTATATGAGATTAATGACTAGAAATTCAAAAATTGGTGTCCAAAGATCCCTTTATAGAGAAGAACTACCTGAGAGGTGGACAACCTGAGTGGGGTAGAATTCTCTTTTTGCTGAAGTTATTTGATTGCTTTGGCTGTTTATATAATTACCATCTGCTGTGATATACCTCAATCGAATTTTTACTGAAAAATTGAAAGACAAAGGAATGTTGTAATGTAAATCTATATTAGAATTTTTGTTGCAGAAGTATATACATGTATGTGTGAGTGTATGGAGTAAATGAAATGCAAAATGCACTCTGGGATAGTGACTTGCATAATGAGTTGATTGGAAAGGTTTTCTTATAATTTCTCCTCTGAATCATTTTACTTGTTATTATAATATCTATGAGAAATTTCTGCCTGTAATTGGTATTCATGCTTATATGTAAAATTTATACAGAACTGATTATTTGGTCTTCTCTTAGGGTCTAAAGTTGTTGTAGCTATCTTTGGACTGCAATGATGTCTTTACACTTTAGAAGGTGTTTTCCTGAGTAACATTTGTGTTACTTCTTGTAGAAGTAGCCCAACCTAATCTTGGAATTGTCAAGCTCTTTGACCTTTGGGGCTTCTTATACGCGCTCTTTCTTATCGTCTTGTAAGTTGCTCGAATGATTATGTGATATAGATTGTTGACTGACCATATCTATCTAGATCTGTTCTTTGGTCTTTGGCGTTGCCTATATCTTGGTGGGATGTATATGCCGAACATTTGTGCTTACGCTACAGAATGTCTGGCCTGTTACAGAGAGAATTAAACTTAAGTTTTCTGTTGGTTGGTATGGTTTTGCGTTTATATTCTGTTGTTTATTGGATGATGGAGAACCTTAAGCCAATCTAAATATCTAATCCAGAGTGATGAAGTATATGAGCGGGTTAATTTGCATTTCACTGATGATATATTTTGCTACATTTGAATGAATTTCGCAAATAAACTGTTGTTGTTCAAGTTCTCAATATTTACATTAGCTAGGATTTTATGTTCCTTACGTAGCAGGTCAGCTAGATGTCGTTCTAACTTTACGTTATCCAAAAGAGAAGCTGGGATAATCAAATTCTCAGAGCGAATTACAAACAAATAACTGGGGTATGGAAAATTGGATTGGATTCTTAGCTTACAAATTCATGCACTTATATGGGAAATGAAAGTTGTAAGAAAATAAAAAGATATATAAAATCCAAAAGGTAAAAATCAAAGGTGCTTGATGGCCTGCTGGCTTTTTCACCGAAAGGTGCTTGTTGGTCTACATCATTTTGCACCTCAACGTGCTTGACCACTTACTTGTCGGCTTGGTGGCCTGCATCAATTAACCATTCTTAATGTAAAAAAGTTAGAAAGACAATTTACTGTAAGATTGGTTTTACTGATAAGTACTCTCATTGTTTTTAAATCTAGAAAAAAAAAATTAATTTAAGGGATTAGGAAAGCTTCTACTTGTGACTTTTAGGTGGTTTATGTTGAATTACTTAGATTTTGAAAAAAGTTAAAAGTAATAATTTTTCTTTTTGTCAATATTATATTTCTACAATTCATGTCGATGAAATACGACTCTATATACGATATATAAGCTCTCCTTCGGCTCTTCCTTGAATATTTAGAAAGATAGAAAAATCATAAAAAATTAAGTATAAATAAATTATGCATGGTAGAATGACATTGTTGGCCTATAGCAGTTGTTTATGAAAATATTCCTTCAGTTTAACGCAAAAAACGACTCACTAAATACCAAATAAATTAGATGTGGGTCAGTTCAGTTTTCTTTATATGTGAAGTTTCGAATTTTTAGAGAATGAAATTATTGAATAGTCGAATGCTTCCATATTTTAGAGAAAGACAAAACTTTGAATACTTTGAAACTACATAACCGAATTTCCATCTCTCTGTTCAACAAGTCAAACGCAGTATCATTTGGTACCCAAATCTGCAGCTTCGACTATCAATCTTCCTTGTTTAGCACAGGCCAAGTATCATCAATACAAGTACATCCATGGCTTCTTCTTCCAGTATCAGTCCTGATCAAGTGGAGATCAAGTGCAAGCATGATGTATTTCTCAGTTCCAGAGGCGAGGACACCCGCAACAATTTTCCAAGCCACCTCTGTACAGCTTTGTATCGTACAAAGATTCACGCTTTCATTGATAAACAAATTAGTAGAGGGGATGTAATTGACTCAGCTCTTTTTAATACAATCAAAGTATCAAAGATCTCTGTTATAATTTTCTGGACAAAGTATGCAGACTCCGAAATTTGCCTCCAAGAACTTGAATCGATCCTTGGATGCATGAGATCAAAGCAAAGACAGATTGTAATACCAGTTTTTTACCATGTAGATCCAAAAGATGTAGAATAACAGACTGGAACTTTTGGGGAAGGATTTGCAAGACTCAAGGAACGTTTGCAAGAGAGATCAGAGGAGTTGAACAGATGGAAGGCAGATTTGAAGGAAGCAGGTGTTCTGGCCGGCTGCCATATAAATGGCAAAAGGTAAGTACTGTTTATTCTATTATGATTTTCTGCTATTTCATAGGGCTTCAATCTCCGTATTATGTTTGGGAAACTAAAAAGGATTATATTTCTCATAGTTTTTCAATAGCAGAATTATATGACAGTTAACTTATTTTATTGATGGTAATTAAGAATTTTCAGAGAGAATTAATAATCCAATTGCAAGCCAATAATGTATCTGGTTTATCAGATTTTCCTTTCTTTAATTAGTCTTCTAAATGACATCCTTTTTTTTTAAATATTTCGTCAGTTCATTAAAATAATTTTAACAAAATTAACGGTATCCCCTTCAAAAGAGAATTTTATTAATTGGAGTATTTCTCATGTTCGTGAATGGTTCTTGAGTAAGCTAGTCTGTTTCTTTGGGAAAATAATTATTAGTAGATTAGTATCTTCATTATATAATCCATTAATTGGAATTAATGAAAATTATGTTGTACATCTTCGATCTTTATGATGTATTTATACTAACTAATAATTAATATTTGCTTTCCTGTATTTGGTAGTCCTGAGTCGGAGCATGTAGAGGAAATTGTCAAAGATATTTACACATGCTAAATAGATTGTCTGCAAGTGATAAAAGGGACCTCATTGGAGTAGAATCTGCGATTCGAGAAATTGAGTCTTTGTTGCGCATTGGATCAAATGGTGTTTGCATTGTAGGCATTTGGGTCATTAGCGGTATAGGAAAGACAACTCTTGCTTGCGCTATATTCGACAAAATTTTGAGCAAATTTGAAAGTTTTTACTTTGCCAAAAATGTTAGAGGAGAATTAGGGATGAAAAGATTAACTCGTGAAAAGATACTCTTTGCACAATATCAGGGGGTGGGCATACCCATATAGAGTCCACCTTCGCAAAAGAAAGGTTAGGACGTGCAAGTGTTCTAATTGTTTTTGATTATGTGACATCTTTTGAACAAATAGAAGAGTTAATTGTAGATCTTAAATGTCTAGGTTTAGGAAGTCGAATCCTCATAACATCAAGGGATAAGCAAGTGTTTGCATATCATGAAGTTGAAGATGCTAATATTTATGAAGTTGGAGGATTATGTGATAAAGATGCTCTTCAACTTTTCAGTAAGTATGCCTTTAGAAAAGACCATCCTAAAGGTTTCGAGGACCTATCAATGTAGATGGTAAACTATACCGAAGGTGTTTCATTAGCTTTAAAACTTTTAAGTTCTTGTCTCTTTGACAAGAAAACAAAGGTTAGAACAATGAAATGAATAAATTAAAAAAAATCTCCCCGTAAGATTATCCAAGAGGTACTAAAAATAATTTATGATGGATCAGATGATGAAGAAAAAAGTATATTCTTGGATATTGCATGTTTCTTTAAAGAGTGGAAAAAATCTCAAGTACAAGACATCTTGGATGCTAGTGATTTCTCTACTGAAACTGGAATTAGTTGTCTCATTGATAAGGCTCTCCTCAGTATAACATCATCCAAAATCATTATAATGCATGATTTATTTCGAGAAATGGGTAGAGAAATTGTTTGTAAAAAATCTATAAAAATCCTGACAATCGCAGTCGAGTGTGGCATCCTGATGATATTAAGAAAGTATATAGTGAGAATCGATAAGAGCCAAACGCATATTTATTATCAAATTGAATATTATTTCTCTATTTTTTATATGTCAAAATTCTATAGCAACATATTTTATTTTGAAATTTTTTTTCTTTTCTCCAATAATTTAATTTTTGTAATTGTGCACTATTGCAAATTTATATATATATGCAAAAGTAGATATTTTTTTTATATATTCTTTATTTTAGAAAATTCTGAAAAGAAAAGCAGTTGAAAGAAAAGTAAATAGAACCCACTCTTTCGAGAGAACTTTATAATTAACAGATTATTCGGAATTTTGAATTTTTAATGCTAACTTCTCTTCTTTTGTTGATTTTAGGGGATTCAAGTAATACAAGGTATGAGAATACATTATTATGACATCATGGTGATGCATAACTTGCAAAGACCGGATATACTGTATAATCGTTTGAACTTATATGAGAAGGGAGGCATAGCATTGGATTTCTCTGTCTTCATCAAGAAGACGCCTGACTTGAGGTTCTTGGAATTACAATGTCACTGTGGTGAAGAAGTGCGGCAAGGTTTTGAAGAACCAGAATAGTTTTCGACGAACTGACATGCTTCATTTGTAGCTGCATGTTACGGCCCGCCCAAATTGCTTGCTAGAGTGGCCCAAAAATGCGCCAAGGCTTGGCAAGTCCAAGCCCATTTTCTAGAAATCTCTAGCAAGCTTCCTTTGTAAATATCTTGGATATTTTTAGAAGCCTCCATGTAAATATCTAGATTCTTTTGTAGAAAAGTCTAGAGAATGAATTACGGTCGTTGGATGTATTAAATCTCGGCCGTCCATTGAGGAGGTGGTTCACTATAAATACCCCTCCAAGGCTCAATTGTAAAGCATCGAAAACAAGCCATTGTAAAGAGTTCTCAAGCAATGCAAAAGCCTTCTTTCCTAGCAACACTTGTTCCCAACCTTCCAAACACTTCTCTTCTCTTTGCCGTAAAGCTCTTAAGCTCAACGATCCTAGCCTTTCAAGCTTCTTACTAAGTAAAGCAAGCCAACAATCAAGGCTTACTTAGCAACTTTTGGGTTCAAGTTGTCTAAGTGCCGCACGAGCGTGCTGCGCAACTTCTAAGCTCGTGACAGTTGGTATCAGAGCGCGGTTCGAGCACTAGAGTGACATGGCATCCGACATTGAAGTGACGATGGAAGAGCAAGTACGCGGACGTGAGGAGCAACCTCAGCCACCACCATGCCCACAAGGCAAACGTGGCAAGTCTAAAGCTCCACCCGTGGAAGCCTTGGAGCCTCGTGTTGCTAGCATAGAACAAGCCATCTCGGGGATGGAAAATGTGATTGAGAGTCTCACCGACCGTCTTGATGGCCTAGAGACGGACTATGGGGAGATCACTCAAGCCACAAAGTCCAGCATTCTCGAGTATAGCAAGTCCTACAAGGAGGAGCTACAAAACCTTACACGAGAACTCCATGGCTTGCGCACCTTTGTGGAGCACGAATTGCAGGCCGTCTGTGCGAAAGTGGAGGAAGCTCGCACGGAATGGGAGAGGCATCGTTGCGACCGAACTAGCCCATCCTATATAAGTGCTAGCGCACTCAACACCATGCAAGTGCCTACTCCCGCCACTTACCATGGCACCCGCAATGCCACCGAGGTCGAGAACTTCTTGTTCGGCCTTGAGCAATACTTCGAGGCCAAGGGTGTCCACGATGATGCTTCAAGAATAGGCATTGCGCCCACATTCCTACGGGATGCAGCCCAACTATGGTGGCGTCGAAAACACGGCGATGCGGGCAAGGGCATCGTCAACCTCCGCACATGGGAGGACTTTAAAAGGGAGCTTCGGAAGCATTTCTCCCCAAGCAATGCCGAAAAGGAGGCAAGGGGCCGCCTCCGTCGTCTCAAGCAAAGTGGCACCATTCGAGATTATATCAAGGATTTCACCACCATCATCCTTGAGATTGAGGATATGTACGACAAGGACTCTCTCTTCTACTTCCTTGATGGGCTCAAGGATTGGGCAAGAGTTGAGCTCGAAAGGCGTGACGTGCAAAACCTCGACGAAGCCATAGCCGCAGCGGAGTCCCTCACGGATTATGCTTCCCAATCCAAGGATAGGAAGGCCAGTCATGGCAAAGGTGGGGGAGAGAGGAGCGCCAAGAAGGATCATGGTCGAAAGGAATGTGGTGCGCGGAAGTCTTCCGGAGGGGACAAGCGCGACAAGCCTAGTAAAGGTAAGTCCGACGCCCCTAAACCTAAGAGCCCTTGTTTCATTTGTGACGGTCCTCATTGGGTGAGAGATTGCCCAAAGAGAAAGACCCCTAATGCATTAGCGGCTCAACATGAGGGCTCACGTGGTGATGAGCCACAAGTGGAGATGGGTTCTCTCCGCACCATTGGCGCCCTTAAGAGACCCACACATGCCAAGAAGGGTCTCATGTATATAAGCGCCACTATCAATGGAAAGAATGTGCAGGCGATGCTTGACATGGGAGCCACGCACAACTTTGTTTCTATTGAAGAGGCCAAACGTTTAGGCCTCAAGTACAACAACGGAGGAGGCACCATCAAGGCGGTGAACTCACCCGCCAAGGCAATAGTGGGGGTATCTAAGGCCACCTCGATACAAATTGGTGCGTGGAAAGGAAACCTCGACTTCTCCATCGTCCCCATGGACGACTTTCAAGTAGTGTTGGGCATGGAGTTCTTAGACCAAGTCCATGCTTTCCCCATACCCACCTCTAACTCCCTCAGTATCCTTGATGGGAGTCACTCGTGTACGGTCATGGTGGAATGAGTAGCCCAGGTCGAGAGCAAAATGCTATCCGCGCTACAATTCAAGCGGGGAGTGAAGAAAGATCCAAGCTTTCTTGCTACGATTCGAGAATTGAACGATGGGGAAGATGTCACCATTGCCAAAGATCTAACACCAAAAGAAGTCCAAGCCGTCCTTGAGGAATATAAGGACGTCATGCCCCAAGAACTCCCAAAGAAATTGTCGCCCCGACGGGAAGTAGACCATCAAATTGAGTTGGAGCCCAGTGCCAAGCCTCCCGCCATGGCGCCCTACCGCATGGCGCCACCCGAGCTTGCGGAGTTGAAAAAGCAACTTCAAGATCTACTTGATGCGGGCTATATCCAACCCTCGAAGGCCCCATATGGTGCTCCCGTCCTCTTCCAAAAGAAGAAGGATGGATCTCTCCGCATGTGCATTGACTATCGGGCGCTCAACAAAATCACCATCAAGAACAAGTACCCGATTCCTCTAATTGCGGAGTTATTTGATCAACTTGGGAAGGCTCGCTACTTCACAAAGCTCGATTTGAGATCGGGGTACTACCAAGTTCGCATTGCCAAGGGTGACGAACCAAAGACGGCGTGCGTTACAAGGTACGGTGCCTTTGAATTCCTAGTTATGCCATTTGGCCTCACCAATGCACCCGCTACATTTTGCACTCTCATGAATAAGTTATTCCATCCCTATCTCGATCAATTTGTTGTGTACTTGGATGATATAGTGGTATATAGTGCCACTCTTGAAGAACACGTGCAACATCTTAAGCAAGTATTCCAAGTACTTCGGAAGCATGAACTCTATGTCAAGAAAGAAAAATGTTCTTTTGCTCAAAGAGAAGTAGAGTTCCTCGGCCACCGAATACGGGATGGGAAACTAATGATGGATCAAGCAAAGGTGAAGGCCATTCAAGATTGGGAGCCTCCCACAAAAGTTTCGGAGCTACGGTCTTTTCTTGGGTTGGTGAACTACTATCGGCGGTTCATCAAAAGCTACTCCGCCAAGGCCGCCCCACTCACGGATCTACTTAAAAAGAACAACACATGGCATTGGACCGAAAAATGCCAACATGCCTTCGAAGAATTAAAGAAGGCCATATCTGAAGAACCGGTGTTGGTGTTGCCCGACCATACAAAGCCGCTCGAGATGCACACGGACGCCTCTGACTTTGCCATAGGGGGAGTTCTCATGCAAGAAGGGCACCCCATTACGTACGAGAGCCACAAGTTGAATGACACCGAGAAGTGATACACGGTCCAAGACAAGGAAATGACGGCCATCATCCATTGTCTACGGGTTTGGCGTCACTACTTGCTTGGCTCGCATTTTGTCATTAAGACCGACAACATGGCAACGAGCTACTTTCAAACACAAAAGAAGCTAAGCCCCAAGCAAGCTCGATGGCAAGATTTCTTGACCGAGTTCGACTATAAGCTCGAGTATAAAGCGGGAAAGGCAAACGTTGTGGCCGATGCCCTCAGTCGCAAGGCGAAACTTGCCACTTTGAGCGTGAGTCGACCACAAAGTGTGCTCATCAACCGCATCAAACAAGGCCTAGAGCATGATCCCATAGCCAAGAACCTCCTACAATTGGCAAGTGAGGGGAAAACAAGGTGCTTTTGGCTTGATGAAGGCCTACTCCTCACAACAGGCAGCCGCTTGTTTGTGCCAAGACATGGGAGCTTGCGGAAAGAGATCATCAAGGAGTGCCACGACTCTAAGTGGGCTGGACACCCAGGCATGGCACGAACCCTTGCACTCGTGCAAGACTCCTACTATTGGCCCCAAATGCGGGAAGATGTAGAGAGCTATGTGAGGACGTGCCTCGTGTGCCAACAAGACAAGGTTGAGCACCAACACCCGGCGGGGTTGCTAGAACCCCTACCTATAACAGAAAGGCCATGGCAAAGTGTATCAATGGATTTCATCGTGTCCTTGCCAAAGTCCGAGGGGTGTGGGAGAATCATGGTGGTGGTTGATCGATTTAGCAAATACGCCACCTTCATAACCGTCTCCGCAGATTGCACTGCGGATGAAGCTGCTCGAGCGTTCCTCAAGCATGTAGTGAAACTATGGGGAGTTCCACAAAACATTGTAAGTGATCGAGACCCTCGCTTCACCGGTCGCTTTTGGAGGGAGCTCTTCAAGCTATTGGGGACCGACTTGAGCTTCTCAACAAGCTTCCACCCCCAAACCGACGGGCAAACCGAGCGCATCAATGCCTTACTTGAGCTATACTTGAGGCATTACGTGAGCGCTCATCAGCATGATTGGGCAAAGTTGCTTGATGTTGCCCAATTCTCATATAACCTCCAACGAAGTGAGGCTACCGGAAAAAGTCCATTCGAGATTGTAACCGGACGACAACCCATGACACCAAATGCCATAGCCTCGACATACGGAGGGAAAAGTCCAGCGGCCTATAAGCTTGCGAAGGAATGGCATGAACAAGCCGACATTACTAGAGCATGCTTGGACAAGGCCGCCAAACGAATGAAGAAATGGGCGGACACAAGGAGACGACACCTCACATTTCAAGAAGGGGACTTGGTGCTTGTGAAGCTTCTACCCCAACAATTCAAGTCTTTACGTAAGGTACACAAGGGGTTGGTAAGGAAATACGAAGGCCCTTTCCCAATCATCAAGCGAGTGGGCGAAGTCTCCTACCAAGTTCGACTACCCCCTAACCTCAAGATCCACCCGGTCTTCCATGTTAGCTTCCTCAAGCCATACCACGAAGACAAGGAAGATCAAAGCAGAAACGAGTCCAAGAGAGCGCCAACAGCTGTCGTCACCGCATTCGATAGGGACGTGGAGTGCATCCTTGCGAATCGAGTGATACGAAGGAGAGGAGTTCCACCATATGTTGAATACCTAGTGAAGTGGAAGGACCTCCCGAACAGCGAAGCAAGTTGGGAACGTGAAGACACCTTGTGGCAATTTGGTGAGCACATCCAACGCTACAAGGAGGCAAGCGTGCCAAGGACGTCGCGAAAATAGGTGGGGGAGGATGTTACGGCCCGCCTAAATTGCTTGCTAGAGTGGCCCAAAAATGCGCCAAGGTTTGGCAAGTCCAAGCCCATTTTCTAGAAATCTCTAGCAAGCTTCCTTTGTAAATATCTTGGATATTTTTAGAAGCCTCCATGTAAATATATAGATTCTTTTGTAGAAAAGTCTAAAGAATGAATTACGGCCGTCGGATGTATTAAATCTTGGCTGTCCATTGAGAAGGTGGTTCACTATAAATACCCCTCCAAGGCTCAATTGTAAAGCATCGAAAATAAGCCATTGTAAAGAGTTCTCAAGCAATACAAAAGCCTTTTTTCCTAGCAACACTTGTTCCCAACCTTCCAAACACTTCTCTTCTCTTTGCCGTAAAGCTCTTAAGCTCAACGATCCTAGCCTCTCAAGCTTCTTACTAAGTAAAGCAAGCCAACAATCAAGGTTTACTTAGCAACTTTTGGGTTCAAGTTGTCTAAGTGCCGCACGAGCGTGCTGCGCAACTTCTAAGCTCGTGACATGCAGCTCATTAAAATCATGGCCATCAAATTTCCAAGCAGAAAGTCTTGTTAAACTTGATTTAAGTGTTAGCAAATTTAAGAAACTTTGGGCTGGAGTGCAGGTACACATCTTTATAATTGTATGATAAATATTTATATTGCAAATTGTAAATATAACAGATTGATGCTAATTTGACTTGGTCATTTGTTTCCTTTCTATGAGAATCTTGCAAATTTTAAGTATCTTGATCTGAGAGGATTAACATAACTAACGCTGTTCTCGAGAGAGAGGGAGGAGAGAAAAATTTTCTCTCAATTAGGGTCAACGGAGTTACTGTTCACTCCGGCCAATTTGCGAATCAGCCTTTCAAATCTACATATGTTGTAGATCGGGATATCCTGAGACAAATTTTCTTCTGGGTCGCCCTCAGTTTCCGGCAGAAAAACGGTTAAAATTGCAAAAAAAGGTTTCAGATTTCACTATTCATCATCGACGGCGGGCGAGTGGGACGTCACCTTTGCCATCATTGTGTTGGTCTTGACTCGATCTACAAGTTTTCCTTCATCAGTACCACCAGATTCGCGCCGCAACACCTCCGTTCAAGACCACAAAGTTTCAGAATTTTCACTATTCCCGCCGCCTGCCGCTGTCACTGGCGAGTGGCATCTCACCTTTATCAAATTCTTGTAGATCAGGCGACGTTCTACAAGTTTCCCTTCATCAGCACCACCACATTCGCGCCGCCACACCTCCGTTCAAGGCCTCAAAGTTTCGGATTTACTATTCACCGTCACATCTCACCGGAAAACGGCGAGTTGTATCTCACCTTTGCCACCATCTAGTAGATCGGGCAACACTGACCAACTTTTTCTTCTTGGCCGTCATCTGATTCCAACCAGAAACCCCTCAAATCGTCGCTTCTTCAATTCAGATTTTACTGTTCACCGCGGTGATTACTATTCATTTACCGGAGACACTGTTCATAAGCCCCACCCAGATTGTTCTTCAGGTTATTTCATGCAACTTTTCCTCTTGATCGATTTCCTGATTCATTGTGGATTATCGTTTTTAAAGAGGTGACGACGACTTTGGAAGCCAAGCCGCTTCGGTGCCTAGTTTGCTTTCGTTTTTCCATCTCTTTTTTATGAGTTTGCATTGTATTTGATTTGTAATTCACTTGATGGATCCATCCAAGACAACTGCTGGCTCTTGGGCTGATAAAATCAAGATCACTGATTCGAGTACCCGATGCAAATTGAGTCCGGTTACTCCTAAGAAACCGGGTACAATCCTTGAGATTCCAGATGAGATTGTCGACGAGAATTTAGCCGAATGGCATAGATGTCTTGTTGGCTTCTTTCCGGGATATGTGATGCCCTTCCATGCTGCACGTTCGATGGCGATGCGTGCATGGAAATCTAGTGGTCTTGAGGACGTCCGTTCCACGGATAAGGGATTTCTCATCTTCCGTTTTAGAACTGAGGATGAGGTACATGCAATCATTACTCGCGGTCCTTGGATGTTTGGAGGTAAATTCATTTACCTGCAGCAATGGCATCCGCATCTGGATTTCAATCTTACAGCATTCTGGACACTACCAGTTTGGATCCGTTTGTATGGCCTGCCGTTTCCTTTGTGGACAGCCAAAGGCCTTAGCATTATCTCCAGCATGGTTGGAGAACCTCAATCTTGTGATAAGGCGACTTCTGATCTATCTAGATTGGAGTATGCGAGGGTTTGTGTTCTTATTGATGCAAGACGCCCTCGAGTTAAGAACTTTGAGTTCAGGTGCAAACTCTCTCCAGAGCCCATTGAAATTCAAGTTGAATATGAGTGGACTCCAAAACATTGTCCCAAATGTTGCCAGTTTGGTCATCGTTGTCCAGAACCGGTAAAGACTTCAAGTCCAGATAAGAATGAGGCTAGCACCTCTGATAGTGCCCATTTGAGAAAAGAAAAGGATGTGACCAAGGTCACTGATTGCACCAAAATAGTTACTATTCCAGAAATTTCTGCAGTGCAAGTTGAGCCTCCGAAGGCTACTACAGTTCTGAGTGCAGAGTCAGTTTCAGATTCTGATTCTCCATCTCCTTTTGCGACTGACGAGGGTAGACGTTTGGGCACTATCAAGTGTTCTACAAATCGTGAGGCATCTATTTCCTCAGGGCGGATACCTCCTGAGTCTTCTCCCACTCGTTTTGAGCCTTTGAATGGGCTTAGTGAGGATGATCAATCTGATAGGATTGACCATACTCATTCGGACACCCCAGCTACCCCGGTAAAGAAGGGTAAGAAGAAGAAAAACAAGAAGGGTTAAAGCTCTTGTATTTTTATGTTTTAGACCGTTTGTGATCATTTCTCTTCTATGTTGTTAAGGCCGTTTGTGGCTTTTTTACTTTGTTTTAGGCTGCTTGTGGCCTTCATTTTCTATCTTTTTGTTGGATTGTATGTTTGGACTTTACGTCCTTTTGTAATTCTTGGGGTATGCCCCTCGGATTTTTGTACATTATAACTTTTTTGGATTTATATTACTAAGTAACTTTTCCAAAAAAAAAAAAAAGGATTAACATAACTAATAAGATTCCAAACCTCTCAAAAGCCCTAAATCTGAAGGAGTTGCTTCTAGAGGGCTGCGGGAGTTTATTAGAGATCAATTCTGCAACTATTTAGAATCTCAATAAACTTGTTAAACTGAATTTATCCTTCTGCGAAACGCTTAGCAATCTTCCACTGTTCCATGTCGCATTCAATCAGAATCTATGTCTCTCTGTGGCTACTCGAACATCAATGTGGTTCCGAAGATGTCAAGTAAGAAGGTTGAACTTAGGAGCAAAAGGAATGAATAAATTGCATTTCATTGAACAAACTTCGGAACTAATTGTATTGGATCTTCCAAACTGTAGAAGTCTTGCTCGTCTCTCAAGCAACCTTTGTAAGTGCAAACTTCTTAAATATCTCTCTCTCATTAGATGCGAAAGAGTTGTAAGCTTGCCCATTACTTTTGGAAAACTGAAAGCTTTGGAGACACTTGAGACTGATTTTACTAACATCAGAAAAGTACCGTTATCCATTTTTCACTTGAGCAAACTTTCTTCACTATCCCTACCTTGCGATAGCTCTCTTAGTTATGTTGGGAGCCATAAGCAAAATGAAAAATTTTTTGAGCTGAATTCTTTATTGATTTCAATGTCCTTGGTCTTCAGTTGAAAAAGTGTGGAATCCATTTTCTACATGCCCAAGATTGTGAAGAGCAGCGAATACATCTATATTTCACCCTTCGGACGGAGAAGAAGAAGAAGAAGAATTATGTCTGGGCTTAACATGACTATGTCAGAGTAAATTGTACATTGGATCATATTGGAATGAACTTTGAAAACGAAGAGGTGAAGAATTAAAATATTATATATATATATATATATATATATTATTGAGATAGCTAATATCTGAGTTTTTCTATAAATATTTGCATTTGTTTATATTAAGGAAAATTTCATTAAAATACTTTTTTCCATATATACTATCTAATTTTTGTCAGATTCATAGGATTTGTTTACTTTACTATTAAAAGTGTGGAATCCATTTTCTACATGCCCCTTTGAGAAAAGAAAAGGATGTGACCAAGGTCACTGATTGCACCAAAATAGTTGCTATCCCAGAAGTTTCTGCAGTGCAAGTTGAGCCTCCGAAGGCTACTACACTTCCGAGTGCAGAGTCAGTTTCAGATTCTGATTCTCCATCTCCTTTTGCGACCGACGAGGGTAGACTTTTGGGCACTATCAAATGTTCTACAAATCGTGAGGCATCTATTTCCTCAGGGCGGATACCTACTGAGTCTTCTCCCACTCGTTTTGAGCCTTTGATTGGGCTCAGTGAGGATGATCAACCTGATAGGATTGACCATACCCATTCGGACACCCCAGCTACCCCGGTAAAGAAGGGTAAGAAGAAGAAAAACAAGAAGGGTTAAAGCTCTTGTATTTTTATGTTTTAGACCGTTTGTGGCTTTTTTACTTTGTTTAGGCCGCTTGTGGCCTTCATTTTCTATCTTTTTGTTGGATTGTATGTTTGGCCTTTACGTCCTTTTGTAATTCTTGGGGTATGCCCCTCGGATTTTTGTACATTATAACTTTTTTGGATTTATATTACTAAGTAACTTTTCCAAAAAAAGTTCAACTAGGTGGCCTAACCCATGGTTTCCGGACTTTGAGGAGGAGGAGGACATGTCGGAGGAAGATGAGGAAGAAGAAGAAGAAGAAGACGAGGAGGAGGAGGGGGAGGAGATAGTGGTGGTGGTGGTAGAGGAAGAGGAGGAAGAAAAGCGGCGCCCTCTTTTTACTTCCAGATATGTCCGCTCCTCCATAAGCAGTAACAGCTTTCCAGTGTATGTATATTAAGATTATGCTCTTCCTTATGTGCAGACCAGGAGAATTATATCTATTTGCAGACAAAGTTTTGTAACTTATGTATCCGTGATCAGAAATGAGTTAAAATTATATATATCATGTGGTCAACTAAATTTTTATTAACATTGTTATCCTTAAATATTTATTCCCACTGATGTTTCTATTATTATTATTATTATTATTTTGTAAGTCCCTCAACGTTCAATAGGAACCAGATAAAGGTGTTTTAGCTGCATGATTTTTGGACTTCTTTTTAGTTTTTAAAATGTCTGATAGTCTATATACTAGATAATTAAAACATATAGATGGCCTTTCTGTCTTGAAGGTTTTGAGTCCTTTGCAATATTTGTAGATTCTGAGTTCAGATAGTTATAGATAATCACTTTCACACACTCACAGATTTAGTTCAAGACTTGTGAACAAGTTGAAAATAGTCACAAAGAACACACAAGCAATTTACGTGGTTCAACCGAAATGGTCTACGTCCACGGTGCAAGCCACTCTTATTAATCTTCAATCTGAGTACAAGGTACAAGCTCTCAAACTAGTTTTTGCACTATCAGATTTTGTTCTATATGATTTCTCACAAAAACTGATCACATTTACAGTTACTACTACCATGTTTTCTTTTATATCTATTCTTTGAAACTAGCCCACGTAACATGGAAGAAACACTGTCTTATCCCTGCACCTTCTTTGCATCATCAACTTACCAACTTTGCCAGATCAGATTGACATAAGTTCTGAGTCAAAGAAAATTAACCCAACAAATCTCCACCTTGACTCTGAACTTGTTTTCATAATCTTGAATTGCTTATTCCAGCCCCTAAGGGCTTTCAGGTTCCGTCTATTCTCACAATGTCCAAACAATGTCTTAACTTGGTTCTGGGAAGTGCCTTTGTAATCATATCAGCCAGATTGTCTTCAGTGGAATCTTCTCAATCGTTACTCCTCCTTTTGATATTACTTCCCTGACAAAGTACAACTTGACATCAATGTGCCTTGTCCACTCATGTACCACTTGATTTTTAGTCAAGTGAATTGCACTTTGATTGTCAAAAAATATTGTAATAATTTTCTGTTGCATATTCAACTCCTTTATCAAGCCTTGTAACCACAAAGCTTCCTTCACGGTCTCTGTCACAGCCACACGTTCAGCTTCCGTAGATGATAATGCTACTACTGGTTGCAAACTAGCCTTCCAGCTCACTGTGGTATTACCCATCGTGAAAATATATCCTGTTAGGTTTTGCAGCGTATGAAAGTTACGAATAATGTAACTGAAAACAGTAATGTAAATCGGAACAGGATTTTTACGTGGTTCGGTTATAATCAACCTAAATCCACGGGCAACAAGAGTTGTAATCCATTATGTTGTATATGTTTACACTCGACTTATGACTCTTTACAGTGGTAGACACCCGCTCACTCACTAACCTAATCTATGTAAACTTGATCAACCTTGATTACAACCATAGTCCTTCACACACTCTTCTAATGCTACTATTTTTTTGTCATAATTATCTTAACTACACACAGTTAAGAATAATATAACACCCATAACTGGTACAGACCCGTAACTGGTACAGACACATGTGATTACTCAACTCCTTTAAGCTCACATGATCTATAACCATTAACCAAAGCCTAAAGCTTTACACAAGACATAAAAAACAAATAAAAAATGCACTCAAACTTGCTCTCTTTCCATTTGCCTTGAATGCGTTGAATGCCTTGAATGCATTCCTTCAAAGCTATAAAGATAGCTTTATATAGTATTTGATATCAATTGTAATCATTGTCAAGATCCTGTAGAATCTCAAAAAAGCTCATAAGGAAAGTTTGGATAACAACCAAACATTATAGAAAGTGATAATATACCTCTCCTACGTAAACTAGAATACTTAAATAATATCCTAATATAATAAAAATGAATTAATGTTAATATAAGACTTTCTATTTCAATTAGGATACCAAATTCAAACTTACTCCTATTCAACTAGGATACCATATCAAAACTTATCCTATTCTAATTAAAATTCTCCTAATACAAAATATCTATATAAAATAAATCAGATTAGGAAAATATTCATATTTAATGTTTTTATCACATGATGACAAAATACTCATGTGCAATGCACATGCCATGTGTGCCGCGTCTAGAACCAACATATCCGGACAAAGATTTCCTTGTGTCAATGCTCCCTGCAAAGTCAGAGTCTGCATACCCCAAGACTACATCTTGGCTTTTCATACATTTTCCATGTGTCAAACCCATATCCAATGTGCCCTTAATGTACCTAAGAATCCACTTTAAAGCTTCCCAATGTGGCTTTCTAGGATTTGCTGTAAATACCATGCTCACTGAATATGCCAAATCAGGCCTTGAAGATACCCTAGCATGCATGATTGAACCGACTGCATTTGTGTATGGAACCTTGGCCATATACTCCTCGTCTTCATCACTATCAGGTGCTTGAGCTAGACTTAACTTGAAATGCTTAGCCAGTGGAGTTTCAACTGGTTTTGCATCTTTCAAACCAAATTTATTTATCACCTTCTCTAGGTAGCTTCTTTGTGACAAATTTAACAATCTTGATCTTCTGTCTCTTTTAATTTCTATTCGAAGTATCTTTTTTGCTGCACCAAGATCTTTCATTTCAATCCCTTCCTTAAGTTGTTCCTTGACTTCACTAATCTCATGCTTATCCCTACAAGCTATCAAGATTTCATCTACAAAAAAAAGTAGATACATCATATTAGAATTCAATAACTCCTTCCAATATACACAACCATCACTCTTGGATTTATTGAATCCAATCATCACAATAAACTCATCAAACTGTTTATTCCACTGCCTAGGAGATTGCTTAAGTCCATACAACGATCTTTCTAGCAAACATACTTGATCTTCTTTTCCAAGTTCAATGAACCTTTTAGGCTGACTCATGTAAATCTTCTCTTCAAGTTCTCCGTATAAGAATGTTGTTTTCACATCCATCGATTCTAATTCCAAGTACAATTGAGCTACCAAAGCTAGCACAATTTGTAGTTGATTTGTGCTTTACAACATGTGAAAAAATCTCATTCTAGTCAATCCCTTCTCTTTGTGAAAACCCCTTTGCTACAAGCCTTGCCTTGTATCTTGGCTTCTCTATTCCAGGAACTCCTTCTTTCTTCTTAAAGACCCATTTTGAACCAACTAATCTTTTATTTACAAGTTTTTCAACTAATTTCTAAGGGTTATTCTTCTTCAAGGATTACACATAACTTCTAACCACCTCTCCTTATCACTTCTTTGAATTATTTCCTTGTAGGAACAAGATTCTTGCTCTTCAACTTGCATTGTAGTAGCCAATGCATAAGCCATAAAGTTAGTATAACCATACCTTTGTGGTGGTTTGATTGCCCTCTTTAATCTATATTTAGCCAGATTGTATCCATCTAGACTAAATTGAGGTAAGTCAGCTTCATTTTCTTCCTCTTCCTCAGTTTTTGCTAGCTCTTACGAATCTGATCCTTGATTTTGCTCCACTTCAATCTCCTAATTACTTAACTCCTTATTGTCTCAATTCGGATTTTTTGAGACAAATTAGCCATCTTGGCCTCGTGAAACGCTACGTCTCTACTCACTAAACACTTTTTGTGTCCTGGCTCCAAGCACCAAAGCCTGTAACCTTTCACACCTTCCAAATAATCCAAAAAAAATACATTTAATAAGTGCTCTCGCTTGAGCTTGCATATGCAGTACATCCAAACACCCTCAACCTAATATAATTAGAAAGCTTTCTAGACCACTTTTCTTCAGGAGTTTTAAACTTAATAGCAAAAGAAGGGCATCTGTTGATTAGATAACAAGCTATTTATACAGCATCAGCCCAAAATTCTCTTGGTAGACCAGCACTGATTAACATACAGCTCACCTTTTCCAGAATCATTCTATTCATTCTTTCCACAAGCTCATTTTGTTATGGTGTATAAGTTGTTATCTTGTGCCTTGCAATACCTTCCCTCTTGCATAATTTTTCAAACTCAACTGAAAATTATTGTAAACCATTGTTGGTTCTTAATCTTTTGAACTTCTGCCCAATTTAATTCTCAACAAGAGTTTTCCATTATAGAAATTTCTCAAATGCATCACTTTTCTTCGTCAAGATATAAACCCATACTTACCTTGAAAAATCATCAATTATGGATAGGAAATATCTGGCTTCAGCATGTGATTGAATCCTTGATGGCCTCCAAAGGTCCAAATGAATGTAATCTAGAGTTCTCTTGGTATTGCGAATTCCTTTATCAAACTTCACTCTACAAGCTTTACCATAAGCGCACTCCTCACAGAAATCTAATGCATCAACTTTATCTCCACAAAGTAGTCCTTGTTCACCTAATTCATGCAACCCTTGCTCACTCACATTCCCTAATTTACAATGCCATAATCTTGTTTTACCTATAATATCCTAAGTTTTGCAATGTATATTATACGCTGTATTGTGGTTACATGTGTAATAATATGTAGTAATGTATTGGTGATGTATTGAAATTATAGTGTAATAGATGAGAGATGTTGGGCTTAATGGTATTGAGGAAGGGAGAGAGAGCACTAAATAGAAATTGTGCCTTATGTTTATCTATAAAATAGGAAGGATTCTAGAATTCCTTCTATCTTTGCTCTCTAAGTTCACGTTTCCAGCTCTTCACTCTCTCTAAGCTTTCCACAAAAAAAAAATTACCAAGAACTCAAGGAAAGGAAGGAGAAGAAAGGAAGGAAGTGGTAAGAACTCCTCTCTCCTTTAGAATTCTTGTTTTGTTGTGTACGTATTTGCAAGAATTCTTTTGGTTTGTGATGTGAATATGAGAATTGTTGTTTGTATTGCTGGAAATTTGTGTGGAAATATGAATTTGAATGAGATTTGAATGTATCTGAGTAAGGGATGAGGATACCAAGCTAAAAATGAGAGTTTGGTTAAATCCCGAATTTTTGTGTACACTGAGCAGTGCATGTTCCAAAAATTCCCATAAATCAGAGAGATGTTTTCTTGTTTTGAGATTTTTATGGATGAAAATAGACATGTCCAAGAGTTTATAGGAATTGGAATCACAAAAAAATTCGAAGTGTATGATTTATGGTGAATTTTTGAACTTCGGGTTGGATATGTGCATATCTCCCCTGTTTTGGAAAACAGAGTAAGGAGGAAATGGCGTGAAACATGGCTACTGCCAATGTGCTTGACAAAACGCTTTGGGAGTGTCGAGTGGTCAGGCAATGTTGTGTCGAGCGTCGAGTGCTCGCTTGTCTGGTTCTCAAGTTGTGCGTGTTGAGTGTCGTGTGCGTGGTCAAGTCATGGCCGTGTCGAGTGTTGCGTTGAGTGCATGTCGAGTGTCGTGTGCGCGGTCGAGTGTCGCACACCTGGTCGAGTCGTGCGCGTTGTCAAGTGTCGAGCGCCAAACCGTTGAGTGTCAAGCGAAAACACAGAATTGCTCTAATTGCATTGTTTTCACAGGGCAGTCCGAAATAATTGGGTTTGAATGGGCTAAACACTTTAAAAAGCCACGATTTTTGGTATGAAGGTATATATATGTGTTATATACCAGCCTATAAATTTTTGTAGCCATTTAAGTAGGATTAAAATTCTTACAAATTTTTAAATCTATACTGTTCAGTGACATGTATGCAATGGTAGAATCGTTGAGTTAACGAATTTGGTTATTTTGAGTGAGCAAATGGCCTCAAATGGGCTCTAAAAATTTTAAGGAGACAAGATATATGAGTGTAATAGATGTCTATCTAATTGTGTGAATTTTTGGAAGTAGATAATTGCTGTTGTAAATTGTTTGACAGATTGTGTAAAGAAATAGAGCCAAAACGGAAAAATGTTTTACAAGGTGTATGATGAACTAAAAAGGGATTTTTGTTTTGTTTTAGGTCAATTACAAGCATCAAAAAGGAGCTGTACAAGGTAAGTAAGCTAACTAAGATGAGGCCACAATAAATTGTGTTATATTGTATGTAATATTGTGGATTTAACACTGTTAATTGTTAGCATCTTGATGCTTGAATGTGGGATACTGTGATTGATGGTGAATTGTGAAATGTGATTGGCATGCTAATACCTAGGAAGCTTAGCTGTCATAGCTTGAGGGAGGTCTGGACCATGTGTTTTCCTAGACGAGATTCGGTAGCATGGGCCCGGTATCACCCGGATTGTCAGACTAGCCTCGAGCTATTTCAAGTGTAGGCATATTAATGTATTTATACTATACTGTACACCCGTAGCTTGAGGGTAGGTCTGGACCATGTGTTTCTCTATACGAGATTCGGTAGCATGGGCCCGTTATCACCCGAATTGTCAGACTAGCCTCGAGCAATTTCAAGGGTAGGCACCTAAATGTATCTGTACTGTTTCGTATGGCAAGATAGAGTCCAGCAGGACTATATGGCTATCACCTTTGGGTGATGGCGAATTCGTGAAATGTGAGAATGCGATAAATGCTCACTGCGACGATGCCTTGCCTACGGATGCCGCCAATGGGTGGCTAAGCAATTTGGGCCTACATATGGGAACTGACTGTGAAATGAAAAGTCCTACCTTGATTAGAGATCCTTTTTCCCTAGGTGACTGTAACTGATATTGTGGAAGCTTCCTTATTATGTGATTTCGATTGCACATGAGAATGTACCAAAGGGAGGAATGTGAACTAACTTATGTGAGATTAAATCGACCTACAGAGGTCTAGACAGAGAATTGGCGCAAGAGCATAATTGTAATCAAAGTGAATTCTGAGTCATGTCTCCTTTAATAAGTCAACTCAGGCTTATGTACAAATAAATGAACAATTTTTATACTGCTGATTGAATTATACTGTTATTGTATCATGTCGTATATCTACTTAGCCTACTTACTGAGTTTTACTCACTATAGTTATTGTGTGCCTCAGGTGACCAATAGGCTGAGATATGGAGGAGGACTTTTGGCATTGCTGACAGAGTTCCCTTGGCAACCACAGACCGCTGCTCTATATTATTCTAGCCATACTGTAGTGATTCTTTTGATTTTTGCATGTACTTATACTTACAGTAAAATGGTGTGGTTGTAATTAGGAACTTTGTTTTGGATGATACTCCTATTAATTTTTGAAAGAAATAACAGAGTTCACATTTAAATGACCGTATAAAATGTTGCTCTCTGTATGTACAGTATGGGTTGTGATAGTAGTGATATCAGAGCATAGGTTTAAGGTTCTGTAGACACTTTTGTTGCAAGCGGTCAAGGGAATCGAGTCCATGCCAAATCCTCCATAGTAAGTGAGATTGATAATTGTTTGGTTTCCATGTTGAAATCTCTGAAATGGTTGTATATGAATGAGGACTGCTAATTATTATTAATATTCTTGTTATTATATGGTGCCTCATTCTGTTCCGATGATCAGAATTGAATAGTCATGTCTCGATCGGGACGACCCAAGAGAGCTGACTGTGGAAGAAATGAGGAGAGTTAGCTCCACATCCTGAGTGAGACGGACTTCAGAGCTGGATGAATCAGAAATAGAAGACCGAAGAGACCAGCTGGGACTAGTAGCAGCTCACAGGCTGAGGACACCACAGTCTAGAAGTTAGTACAAATTTTGACAGATGTGAGACGGGAGGCTACACAACCTAGTTCCACCACTTTCAAAAAAATACAAGTTATGGAACAGTTTAGAAGACTCAACCCTCCATCTTTTATGGGCTCAACGGATCCATTAGTTGCAGAAGAATGGGTTCGTGAAATGGAGAAAATATTCGAGCTTATGGGGTGTACTGATGCACAACAACTCACATGCGCTACTTTTATGCTAAAGGGTAGTGCAAATTATTGGTGGAAAATGACAAAGAGAGCTCACACCGGGGAAGAGGGAGTGCTTACTTGGGCTCAATTCAAAGAGTTGTTTTATGACAAGTATTTCCCTCAGTCATTGAAGAATGAGAAGATTGCTGAATTTGTACAGTTGACTCAGGGGTCCATGTCCCTCACAGAATATGAAAGGAAGTTTGAGGCTCTGTCCAGATTTGCCCCACACCTCATCAGTACAGAAGAGGAGAAAGCCAAGTTCTTTGAGAGAGGTTTGAAACCAGAAATCAAAAGGCATGTGGCAGTTCTAAAATTGCAGAGCTATAGTGCAGTGCTGAGGAAGGCTCAGATATTAGCAAGAGATGAAGAAATGGTTGAAGTTGGCAAGTCCAAAGAAGAGGGTTCTAGTTCTCAATCAAGGAAGCCATGGAGGAACAACAGTAAACAGTTCGAGAGAGGCAAGGGAAAGAAGAAGCAGGATACGGGTAGAAAAGAATTTCTTGTATGTGATACATGCCACAGACCACATAAAGGAATGTGTCATTTCAAGATGGGAGCGTGCTTCCGACGTGGCAAAACCGGACACTTTGTTGCTTCATGTCCTAAAGCCAGTCAAGCTCCAATTGCTCCTGGTAGAGTTTAGAATGCTTGGGGTAGAGAACCACGAGCATAAGGGAGAGTCTATGCCCTCACCACTACCGAAGCACGGAAAGCTCCATCGGTTGTTTCTGGTATTATCTCTGTTCTTGGTCACAATGCTCACGTATTGTTTGACTCGGGTGCCACTCATTCATTTATGTCTCGTACTTTTGCCCATAAAGTGGAAATAAAACCTTTAATTATGGAGGTTGAGATGTGTGTCTCTACTCCTTTGGGGACGGTATTGTGTGCTAGAGAAGAGTTGAAATCCTGCCCGATCAAAATAGATAGTCAAGAACTGAAGGCCAATCTAATCATATTAGAGATGCGTGATTTTGATGTGATTCTAGGTATGGATTGGTTATCTAAATATCATGCAGATGTCCAGTATTTTGAGAAGAAAGTGGTATTCCATACTCCACTCGGGTTGGAATGCAGTTTTATCGGGGCAGATATAGTTTCAATGCCATTGTTTATCTTAGGCTTGAAAGCTCAAAAGTTCATTCGGAAGGGATGTATGGGTTTCTTGGCTAGTGTTATGGAAACACCGAAGGAAGAAAAGAGTATTCAGAATATTCGAGTGGTAAATGAATTTACAGATGTATTTTCAGAAGAATTACCCAGACTCCCTCCCGATCGAGAGATTGAATTTACTATCGATCTTTTACCGGGAACCACTCCTATATCCAAAGTTCCATATCGGATGTCACCAACAGAACTCAAGAAACTGAAGGAGCAGTTGTAGGAGTTATTGGATAAGGGTTTCATCCATCCCAGTGTCTCTCCTTGGGGAGCACCAGTTCTATTTGTGAAGAAAAAGGATGGGACACGAGATTGTGCATTGATTATCGTGAGTTGAATCAGGTGACTATAAAGAACAAGTATCCACTTCCAAGTATTGATGATTTGCTCGATCAGTTGCATGGGGCAAGTGTGTTTTCCAAGATTGATCTTCGATCTGGATACCATCAGTTAAAGATTCGAAAGGAAGACATTCCCAAGACTGCCTTTCGAACGAGTTATGGACACTATGAATTCTTGGTGATGCCTTTCGGACTCACGAATGCTCCAGCTGCTTTTATGGATCTTATGAACTGTGTTTTTAAAGAATTCTTGGATAAATTCGTCATTGTATTCATTGATGATATTTTGGTGTATTCTAAGAATTCTGAAGAACACAAAGAGCATTTGAGAAAGGTGTTGCAGTTATTGAGAAAGAGAAATTGTATGCCAAATTCAAAAAATGTGAGTTTTGGCTCAATCAGATTTCCTTTTCGGGTCACATTGTTTCAGGTGATGGGATTTCAGTAGACCCAAACAAAGTAGAAGCTATTGTGAAGTGGCCGAGAACAACTAATGTGCCTGAAGTACGAAGTTCTAGGATTGGCTGGGTACTATAGAAGATTTGTTGAAGGCTTTTTCCAAGATAGCCTTACCCTTGACACAGTTGACCAGGAAGAATGTAGCTTTTGTATGGTCCAAAGACTATGAAAAGAGTTTCTAGGAACTGAAGAACTGATTAGTAACAGCTCCGGTACTGACCATTCCTTCTGGTTCAGAGGGATTTGTGATATATAGTGATGCTTCTAAAAATGGATTGTGGTGTGTTTTGACACAAAATGGCAAGGTTATAGCCTATGCATCTCGACAATTGAAGGACTATGAGAAGAGTTACCTTAACCATGATCTAGAACTGGCAGCAGTGGTGTTTGCATTGAAAATATAGAGGCATTACTTGTACTGAGCAAGATGTGAGATTTATACTAACCACAAGAGCCTTAAATATTTCTTCACTTAGAAGGAATTAAATATGAGGCAAAGGCGATGGCTTGAGTTGGTCAAGGATTATGACTGTGTCATTAATTATCATCCTGGAAAAGCGAATGTGGTGGCGGATGCCTTGAGTCAGAAGTCTTCTGGACATATGGCTGCTTTAATCATCACACAATGATCAATGATACAAGATCTAAAGAAATTTGCTATTGAGATTGTTTAGCCGAATAAATGCCTACACTTGGCCTCATTGATCGTGCAACCAACCATTATTAAGAAGATTAAGAAAAGTCAATGTGAAGATGCCTTTTTGAAGAGGGTGATGGAAGAAGTTCCATTGGGGAAGAGGCTAGGTTTTGCTACCTCCTCCGACGAGGTATTATATTTCGAAGGAAGATTGTGCGTGCCTAATGTGATGGAATTGAAACGAGAAATTTTGAATGAAGCACATAATTCTCCTTATTCAGTGCATCCTGGCTATACAAAGATGTATAGGGATCTCCAGAATAACTACTGGTGGGTTGGTATGAAGAGGGAGATAGCTCAATTTATTGAACAAATGCTTAATCTGCCAACAAGTTAAAGCCGAGCATCAAAGGCCATCAAGATTGCTTAATCCGCTATCAATACCGAAATGGAAATGGGAACACATCACTATGGATTTTGTTGTGGGTCTACCGAGGAATAGAAATGGATGTGATGCAATTTGGGTGATTGTGGATCGGTTGACGAAATCAACGCATTTTCTTCCTGTGCGCACTACCTTCACTATGGACAGATATGCCCAGGTCTATGTAGATGAGATTGTTAGACTACATGGAATACTGGTATCTATTATTTCTGATCGAGACCTGAGATTTACCTCCCAATTCTGGAAAAGTTTGCATAAGGCAATAGGCACCAAACTGAAGTTCAACATGGCTTTTAACCCTCAAACAGATGGTCAATCAGAAAGGACCATCTAGATTCTGGAGGATATGCTTAGAGCCTGTGTGTTGGACTTCAAGGATAGCTAGGACAGGCACATGGCTTTGGTTGAATTTGCATACAACAACAGCTATCAATCCATAATTGGAATGGCCCCTTATGAAGCCTTGTATGGGAGGAAGTGTAGATCACCCATCCATTGGGATGAGGTTGGTGAAAGAAAGATACTTGGGCCCGAAATTGTACAGCGAACATGTGATATCATTCGAAAAGTGAAGGATAGAATGAATGCAGCATAGAGTAGATAAAAGAATTATGCTTATATAACGACCGGTCCCCTGCCCACCGGGGAACAGGGCCTTATAGGACTCCCTCTTTTACCCGCGTGGGACCTTACGGTTGTCCTCGATCGCACATAGTCCAGTATTGTCCGCTCTGGGCCCATCGGTCCTCACGGTTTTATCCACATCGGGGAACAGGGCCTTATAGGACACCTTCTTTTACCCTCAAGGGATTATTCCCAGGAGCGCCTCCCCCCACTCGAACCCAAGACCTCAAAGGTACTTGGCGTTCAAAGTGGGTACCATTCGAATGTAGACTGTTACATAAAAAGTTGCTCGAATGGTACCCACTTTGAACGCCAAGTACCTTTGAGGTCTTGGGTTCGAGTGAGGGGAGGCGCTCCTGGGAATAATCCCTTGAGGGTAAAAGAAGGTGTCCTATAAGGCCCTGTTCCCCGATGTGGACAAAACCGTGAGGACCGGTGGGCCCAGAGCAGACAATACTGGACTGTGTGCGATCGAGGACAACCGTAAGGTCCCACGCGGGTAAAAGAGGGTGTCCTATAAGGCCCTGTTCCCCGGTGGGCAGGGGACCGGTCGTTACATAAGCATAATTCTTTTATCTACTCTATGCTGCATTCATTCTATCCTTCACTTTTCGAATGATATCACATTGGGGAAGAGTACCTTTGAGGTCTTGGGTTCGAGTGGGGGGAGGCGCTCCTAGGAATAATCCCTTGAGGGTAATAGAGGGTGTCCTATAAGGCCCCGTTCCCCAAGACAGGGTAGTACCAGGGGATAAAACCGTGAGGGGTCAGGGGATCCTAGAGCGGACAATACCTTGGAGTGTACTGTAGGCAGAATGCAGACTGTTACAGCTAATCAGCGAAGAAAGAAGTTAGAATTCGTAACAGGAGATAAAGTTTTCCTTAAAGTTGCTCCTATGAAAGGGGTGATGAGATTTAGAAGGAAGGGGAAACTATGTCCAAGATATATTGGCCCTTACGAGATTTTGGAGAGGATTGGAGAGGCAGCATATAAACTTGCCTTACCACCATCATTGTCTGGAGTGCATAATGTCTTTCATGTCTCCATGTTAAGGAAGTATGTTTCTGATCCATAGCATGTGCTAGGTTCTGAACTTTCGGAGTTAAGAGCCGATCTTACATATGAGGAGAGACTGATTCGAATCATAGATCGCAAAGAACATGGACTTTGGAAGAGGAACATACCATTGGTGAAAGCACTTTGGGGAAATCACTCCATTGAGGAAGCAACTTGAGAATTAGAGGAAGAAATGCGTACCAAATATCCTTCTCTATTCTAATGATTGTGCTGAATTTCGAGGACAAAATTCTTTTGGGGGGGGGGGCCGGCGCAGGAGAGTTATAATATCCTAAGTTTTGTAATGTATATTATACCATGTATTGTGGTTACATGTGTAATAATATGTATTAATGTATTGGAATTGTAGTGTAATAGATGAGAGATGTTGGGCTTAATGGTATTGAGGAAGGGAGAGAGAGCACTAAATAGAATTTGTGCCTTATGTTTATCTATAAAATAGGGAGGATTCTAGAATTCCTTCCATCTTTGCTCTCTAAGTTCACGTTTCCAGCTCTTCACTCTCTCTAAGCTTTCCACACAAAAAATTTACCAAGAACTCAAGGAAGGGAAGGAGAAGAAAGGAAGGAAGTGGTAAGAACTCCTCTCTCCTTTAGAATTCTTGTTTTGTTGTGTATGTGTTTGCAAGAATTCTTTTGGTTTGTGATGTGAGTATGAGAATTGTTGTTTGAATTGCTGGAAATTTGTGTGGAAATATAAATTTGAATGAGATTTGAATGTATCTGAGTAAGGGATGAGGATACCAAGCTAAAAATGAGAGTTTGGTTAAATCCTAAAATTTTTGTGTACACTGAGCAGTGCATGTTCCAAAAATTCCCATAAATCAGAGGGATGTTTTCTTGTACTAAAATTTTTATGGATGAAAATAGACATGTCCAGGAGTTTATAGGAATTGGAATCACTAAAAAATTTGAAGTGTGTGATTTATGGTGAATTTTTGAACTTCGGGTTGGATATGTGCATATCTCCCCTGTTTTGGAAAACAGAGTAAGGAGGAAATGGCGTGAAACATGGCTACTGCCAATGTGCTCGACAAAACGCTTTGGAAGTGTCAAGTGGTCAGGCGATGCTGTGTCGAGCGTCGAGTGCTCGGTTGTCTGGTGCTCAAGTTATGCGTGTCGAGCATCGCTCGAGTGTTTGGTTGAGTGCGTGTCGAGTGTCGTGTGCGTTGTCAAGTCGTGGGCGCGTTGAGTGTCGCATCGAGTGTCGAGTGTCTGGTTGAGTGTGTGTTGAGTATCGTATGCGGGTCGAGTGTCGCGCGACTAGTTGAGTCGTCCGCGTTGTCGAGTGTCGAGCGCCAAACCGTCAAGTGTCGAGCGAAAACACAGAATTGCTCCAATTGCATTGTTTTCACAGGGCGGTCCAAAATAATTGGATTTGAATGGGCTAAACACTTTAAAAAGCCACGATTTTTGGTATGAAGGTATATATATGTGTTATATACCAGCCTATAAATTTTTGTAGCCATTTAAGTAGGATTAAAATTCTTACAAATTTTTAAATCTATACTGTTCAGTGAAATGTATGTAATGGCAGAATCATTGAGTTAACGAATTTGGTTATTTTGAGTGAGCAAATGGCCTCAAATGGGCTCTAAAAATTTTAAGGAGACAAGATATATGAGTGTAATAGATGTCTACCCAATTGTGTGAATTTTTGGAAGTAGACAATTGCTGTTGTAAATTGTTTGACAGAGTGTGTCTTTATAGAGCCAAAAAGGGAAAATGTTTTACAAGGTGTATGATGAACTAAAAAGGGATTTTTGTTTTGTTTTAGGTCAATTACAAGCATCAAAAAGGAGCTATACAAGGTAAGTAAGCTACCTAAGATGAGGCCACAATAAATTGTGTTATATTGTATGTAATATTGTGGATTTAACACTGTTAATTGTTAGCATTCTGATGCTTGAATGTGGGATACTGTGACTGATGGTGAAGTGTGAAACGTGATTGGCATGCCAATACCTAGGAAGCTTAGCTCTCATCGCTTGAGGGGAGGTCTGGACCATGTGTTTCTCTAGACGAGATTCGGTAGCATGAGCCCGGTATCACTTGGATTGTCAGACTAGACTTGAGCTATTTCAAGTGTAGGCATATGAATGTATTTATACTGTACTGTACTCCCATAGCTTGAGAAGAGGTCTGGACCATGTGTTTCTCTATACGAGATTTGGTAGCATGGGCCCGTTATCAACCGGATTGTCAGACTAGCCTCGAGCAATTTCAAGGGTAGGCACCTAAATGTATCTGTACTGTTCTGTATGGCAGGATAGAGTCCAGCAGGACTATATGGCTGTCACCTTTGGGTGATGGTGGATTCGTGAAATGTGAGAATGCGATAAATGCTCACTACGACGATGCCTTGCCTACGGATGCCGCCAATGAGTGGCTAAGCGATTTGGGCCTACATATGGGAACTGACTGTGAAATGAAAAGTCCTACCTTGATTAGAGAGCCTTTTTCCCTAGGTGACTGTACCTGATACTGTGGAAGCTTCCTTATTATGTGATTTTGATTGCACATGAGAATGTACCAAAGGGAGGAATGTGAACTCACTTATGTGAGATTAAATCGACCTACAGAGGTCTAGACAGAGAATTGGCGCAAGAGCACAATTGTAATTGAAGTGAATTCTGAGTCATGTCTCCTTTAATAAGTCAACTCAAGCTTGTGTACAAATAAATGAACAGTTTTCATACTGCTCATTGAATTATATTGTTATTGTATCATGTCGTATATCTACTTAGCCTACTTACTGAGTTTTACTCACTATAGTTATTGTGTGCCTCAGGTGACCAGTAGGCTGAGATATGGAGGAGGACTTTTGGCATTGCTAATAGAGTTTCCTTGGCAACCACAGACCGCTGCTCTATATTATTCTAGCCATACTGTAGTGATTCTTTTGATTTTTGGATATACTTATACATACAGTAAAATTGTGTGGTTGTAATTAGGAACTCTGTTTTGGATGATACTCCTATTAATTTTTGAAAGAAATAACAGAGTTCACATTTAAATGACCGTATAAAATGTTGCTCTCTGTATGTGTGAAGTGTGAATGTGAGGTGTAAAGGCATTTTTTCCTTTCACACAATCCCACATTGGTGGGAAATAATAAGTCAAGGGGGAGGCTAGGCTATCTAATGAAGCCTCCTCCTCCCCTTAGATTTATCCCAAGCTTATGTATTAAGCTTTTCTCTTCTTTCTCCCTTGTTATCTCCTCCATTCTAATTGTGAGAGAGATTGTACATTTTTATTCCTAGTAAAATATTTTCGGTCTTGTCCCGTGGAGGTTTCCCTCAAATTGAGGGTTTTACCACGTTAAATTTTTATGTCTTTATTTTTTTATTGCCTTTAATTTATTTATTATCTTTTATTTGAGCTGTGGCGGGAGTGCTTAATCGCCTAACAGTGGTATCAAAGCCAGGTTGCGAAGGCAGAGCCAAGGTTTAGGGTAGTGAGTGGTTATTTGTATGGTTATATACATGTCTAGGAAAGCTTTGTCAAAAAGACGATAAGAGTCTAAGGAGATTGGGTTTTAAGTGGGACCGTTTGTGACCCCTCCAGTGCTTCCTGGAAGCTTTCTTGGTATATATTAAATCGTACCGGCACTTATTACTATTCCTAGTTACTGTTTAACAGTGGTGTACGTATACGGATACCGTTACTGTTCAAGTATATGATACTATTCAAGAGTACTGTTCACATATACGATACTGTTCACTGCAAAACAAATGGCAGCCAAATTCAAGATAGAGAAGTTCGATGGAAACAACTTTGGGCTATGGAAAATAAAAATAAAGGCTATCTTGAGAAAAGAAAATTGCCTTGAAGCAATTGATGGAATACCGGAAAATATGCAAGATGAAAAGAAATGGGAGAAGATAGATGGTGATGCGATGGCAAGTCTACATCTAGCAGTTGCAGAGGAGGTGCTGTCAAGTATTCAAGAATTGAACTCTGCAAAGGAGATTTGGGATACGTTGACAAGCCTATATGAAGCCAAATCTCTACACAACAAAATCTTCTTGAAAAGGAAGTTGTACACTTTTCGTATGTCAGAAACCACTTCGGTGACTGAACATATCAACACTTTGAAGACGTTATGCTCTTAGCTCTCAACCATGGAGCATAACATAGAAGAGAAGGAATGTGCTGAGCTTCTACTTCAGAGTCTACCTGATTCATATGATAATTTCATCCTCAACTTGGCAAATGGTTCGATGAAGTCATCCCTAGTCTTTAATGATGTTGCAACTGCTGTCTTAGAAGAAGAAAGCAGACGTAAAAACAAGGAAGACAGAACAATGACTTCTCAACAAGCAAAGGCTTTATCCGCCAACAGAGGGAGATCAAGGGAACGTGGTTCCAGTGGGAGTCACAATCAGAGCAGGAGAAAATCTAAAGGAAGGAAGTCTATTAAATGCTATCATTGTGGAAAGCAAAGGCATGTAAAAAATGAGTGTTGGCATTTTAAAAGGAACGGAGAGGGAAACAATAAAGGAAAAGAATCTGAGTCGTCAGGATCTCAGGGTTGTGTAGCAAGTACTTCAGGGAATGGCGAAATCTTGTGCAGCGAGGCAACAACAGTTGTGGAAGGCAAAAAAAGGTTTGCTGATATATGGTTAATTGATTCAGCAGCAACATGGCATATGACTTTTAGAAGAGATTGGTTCTATCAATATAAGCCTATCTCAAAAGGGTCTGTGTACATGGGTGATGATCATACTTTAAAAATCGCTGGTATTGGAACCGTCAAAGTAAAAATGTTTGATGGTACGATTCGCACTATCCAAGATGTACGACATGTGACTGGCTTAAAGAAAAATTTGCTATCAATGGGACAGTTGGATGACCTCGGATGTGAGTTCCATACGAAAAATGGGATCATGAAGGTTGTCAGAGCTGCGCTTGTGGTGATGAAGGTAGAAAAGATTGCTGCTAACCTATACATGCTCTATGGAGGAACTGTTCAGGAGGTAGAAACAGCGGTTGCTAGTTTTGGAGAAGAATTGTCTATGATATGGCATCGATGACTTGGCCATATGTCTAAAAGGGGTTTGAAGATTCTCTCTGATCGAAAACTGCTTCCTGGAATCAAAACTGTAAGTTTACCATTATGTGAGCATTGTGTTATTAGTAAGCAGAGTAGACTAAGTTTTAACAGATCTATTGCTAGGAGTAAAAACATTCTAGACTTGATTCATTCTGATGTTTGGGAATCACCGGTTACATCCCTATGAGGAGCAAATTACTTTGTATTGTTTGTAGATGATTATTCTAGGAGATGTTGGGTGTATGTCATCAAGAAAAAGTCAGATGTATTTCCTGTATTTAAAGCCTTCAAAGCACAAGTGGAACTTGAATCCGGAAAAAAGGATCAAGTGTTTGAGGACAGATAATGGGAGATAATTCTGCAACAAGGAATTTGATGCTTTTTGCAGTAAAGAAGGTGTAAAACGGCAGAAGACAGTTGCTTACACACCACAACAAAATGGAGTGGCAGAGCGGACAAATAGAACTCTCGCAGAAAGAATGAGAGCATTACTTAGGACTGCGGGTCTACCCAAGACATTTTGGGCAGAAGCAGCCACTACAGCTTGTTACTGTTACTTGATAAATAGGTCTCCATCAACAGCATTGAGATGAAGACACCTATGGAGATGTGGACTGGTAAGCCAACTGATTATTCCTCCCTTCATATTTTCGGATGTCCTGCTTATGTGATGTAGCATGACCAAGAAAGAACGAAGCTGGATCCAAAATCCAGGAAATGTATCTTCTTGGGATATGCTGATGGAGTAAAGAGGTATCACCTATGGGATCCTACTGCCTATAAGGTTGTCATCAGCAGGGATGTTGTCTTTGTAGAAGACATGTTTAAATGTGAAGAAAGTGATAGCACGAAGAAAAATGTTGAGACTGTAACAGTACAAGAAGAAATAATTTCTTCTGAAGTAATACCAGAACACGATGATCAAGAACCAGTCGAGTCTAAAGCACCTGAAGTCCGTCGATCAACTCGAGAAAGAAGGGAACCTTCTTGGCACTCAGAGTATGTAATGGCGAGCAATGTTGCATACTGTCTCCTAATAGAAGATGGGGAGCCTTCAACCTTTCAGGAGGCTATAAAAAGTTCTGATGCATCTCTATGGATGATAACAATGCATGAAGAGATGGAAGCTTTAGACAAAAACAAGACAAGGGAACTTGTGCCACTACCACATGGAAGAAAATCCATCGGAAACAAATGGGTCTACAAGATCAAACGTGATGGGAATGATCAAGTGGAGCGGTATCGTGCTAGACTGGTGGTGAAAGGATATGCTCAGAAAGAAGGAGTTGATTTCAATAAGATATTCTCTCTTGTGGTAAGACTTACAACAATTCGAGCAGTCTTGGCTATGTGTGCTACTTATGACTTACACTTAGAGCAGTTAGATGTAAAAACTATGTTTCTTCATGGAGAACTTGAAGAAGAAATTTATATGCTCCAACCGGAAGGTTTTATTAAAGAAGGAAAAGAGAACTTGGTTTGCAGGTTGACCAAATCTCTGTATAGCTTAAAACAAGCCCCAAGGTGTTGGTACAAGAGATTTGATTCATTCATCATCAGCCTTGGGTACAACAGACTCAGTTCAGATCATTGTACGTATTACAAGAGGTTTGAGGAAGACTTTGTCATTTTGCTGTTATACGTGGATGATATGTTGGTAGCAGGCACTAACAAAGTTCAGGTCCAAGAATTAAAGGCACAATTGGCTAGGGGATTTGAAATGAAGGATTTAGGACCAGCAAACAAGATTCTAGGGATGCAAATTCATCGAGACAGAAAAAACAGGAATATTTGGCTATCTCAAAAGAACTACTTGAAGAAAATCTTGTGCCGCTTCAACATGCAAGATTGTAAGCCAATTTCCACCCCATTTCCTGTTAATCATAAATTATCCTCAAGTATGAGTCCTAGCAATGAAGCAGAGAGGATGGAAATGTCTCGAGTACCGTATGCATCAGCAGTAAGGAGCCTAATGTATGCTATGAGTTGTACAAGACCAGACATTGCACAAGCAGTGGGAGCGGTCAGTAGATTCATGACTAATCCGGGGCGAGAGCATTGGAATTCTGTTAAGAGGATCCTTAGATACATCAAAGGGACCTCTGATGTTGCACTATGCTATGGAGGATCAGAGTTCATTGTCAAGGGGTATGTTGATTTAGATTTTGCAGGAGATATTGACAAAAGGAAGTCCACTACAGGCTATGGGTTTACACTTGCAGGAGGTGCTGTGAGCTGGGTATCCAAACTACAAACTGTTGTGGCTCTATCTATAACAGAAGCAGAGTATATGGCAGCTACACAAGCTTGCAAGGAAGCTATTTGGATCAAAAGGTTATTGGAGGAACTCGGGCATAAACAAGAGAAGATTTCTTTGTTTTGTGATAGTCAGAGTGCCTTGCATATCGCAAGGAATCCAGCCTTTCATTCAAGAACGAAGCACATAGGAGTTCAATATCATTATATACGAGAAGTAGTGGAAGATGGAATAGTGGATATGCAGAAAATCCACACGAAGGATAACATAGTAGATGCATTGACCAAACCAATCAATGCTGATAAGTTCATCTGGTGTAGGACGTCTTGTGGCCTGTTAGAGACGTGAGTAGCATGTATAGAGACAAGACTGAAAGGAAAAATGCCTTCAAGTGAGAGAATGTGAAGTGTGAATGTGAGGTGTGAAGGCATTTTTGCCTTTCACACAATCCCACATTGGTGGGAAACATTAAGTCAAGGGGGAGGCTAGGCCATATAATAAAGCCTCCTCCTCCCCTTAGATTTATCCCAAGCTTATGTATTAATGATAGGTGTCTATTTATGTATTACTTTTATATCAATTCGTCCATGTTTCTTTGCTATATTCCTTGGTATTTTTATGTTTTTGTGTGGTTTTGATGTTTGTAGGAGTTTTGGAGCAACTTGCACAAAAATGGAGTAAAACCCTTCATTTTCACCTCTGCTAGTCAGTGATCTTCTCGGATTTAATTGTATTGATATACAATGAACCCGATGACATATTATATACCGTTGGAAAGCTCTCGAAGTCTATTTTCTGGAGAAATTTACGGTTTATAAATCCATTCAGTGTACCAAAAGTTGTAATCAAAACAGTGTGAGATGTATAGAAATATAATTCCACAAGCACTGTAGCATGTATAATACGGGGCACTGTAGCAAGTCACTGTAGCAGAGTATTTAAACACATTTTAGGGTTTTATTTTGATAACTTGAAGAGGGGGAAAACGTGGTGGAGGCTGCAGCTCTTGGATTTCTCTCATCTCTTGGAGTTCTTGAAGGAGAAAGGAAGCTTGGAAAGAGGAAGAACTACAATCCAAAGAGAATTACATCAAATTTGCTAAGTTTTTCCCTTCCCTTTCATTTTCTGGAATGTCTCATATTGTATTGTATTTACCACGTTCTTAAACATGTGTAACTGAATCTGAATTGGTTGAGGGTGATTTCAAAGCCCCTGATATGGTTTTTGTAAGTTGATTGTACAAGAAGTTGTTATCCAATTTTCTAATTGAAGTTGCTGGTATTTTCCCATGTCTAATGCTTATGATTGCTTGCTGGATTGTATTTGGGTGGCCAACTGAATATAATCTGGATATTGTCTATTGCTAGACTAGAAATCTTGATCCGTAATTGTCTTGAATTTCTAATCATTAGTAGCAAAATTGTGATCAGAGATTGCAATTGGAGAATATAACTAAGTTAAATAATCCGAGCTTGTGTGTTTATTGCTTAGATCAACCTGTCTTTCTTTCATAATGCATCCATTGAATTAAATTTAGAGAGCTTGTTCTAGGTTGTTTAATGGATAGAGATTAAGTAAAGAGCCTATTTTATTTAACAACAAAGTAAGGAAAGATTGGGATAACAGAGCTTGTTGTTATCTACGGTTGATAACTTCAATGCTGTAATTGGATGACAATTCTAATTAATTCCAAATCCATATCTTGTGGTAGAGAAAGGATCCCTTAACCAGCTTTCTCTCATTGATTTTCATTCAAATTAACTTCTGTTTTGTTATTCTTTTTGCATTCTTATTTCATTTAGTAATCATTAAACAAAACCCCCCCTGTTTAGTTTATTGTTGCTGGAAAATAACAAATTCA
The DNA here is from genome assembly GCA_013180625.2 of Boswellia sacra. NCBI lineage: Eukaryota > Viridiplantae > Streptophyta > Magnoliopsida > Sapindales > Burseraceae > Boswellia > Boswellia sacra. Next base: position 44,688 of record SNVD02010490.1, read on the forward strand.
ATTAGAATCAATCCTCGTGGGAACGATATCTTACTTATCACTTTATTACTTGTGCGACTAGTATACTTGCTAGTTTCGAACGCATCAAGTTTTTGGCGCCGTTGCCGGGGATTGATTTTCTAATCGATTTGTTATTTTGTTTTCATTGTTGATTCATATTTTCTTTGTTTTTCTTTTCTGATTGTTTGTGTTTAGACAACATGGCAGTAAACTTCTATCAATTCAGTAGCGGATTTGAGCCACAAGTACCATGGAGAGTAAATGAGGTAAGCACTCCGAACATTGAACAACAACTTTCTAAGCTAACCTCTCTTGTGGAAAACATGGCTGTAGGAGATATGCAAAAATCTTATGAATGTGGGATATATTCTACGATGGAGCATCCAATGACATGTATCCAAACTTTACAAGAAGAATATATGGAACAAGCCAAGCCATGGGTGGATTTCCAGGACAAACGAGGCAATGGTATGATCCTTTCTCTAGCACTTACAATGCTGGATGGGAAGATCAACATAATTTCAGTTACTGGAATCATCAACCAATCACTCCAAATGCCATACAAAATCGGCCACAAGGTTTTAATCAATCTAGAGTGAGCAACCATTTCAAAATGCAACCACCACCAAGTGCCACAAACCAGCACCACAACCAGCTCAAGCAAAACTCAGGTATGTCACTGCCAGGATATTGTTAATGCATTGCCACTAAACACAAAGCAATTCCAGCAGGAAACTGGGGCAAGTATCCAGAACCTGGTAAATCAAATGGGACAATTGGCTACTAGCATGAGCAAATTTGAGTGCCAATGCTCAGAAAAATTATCTTCTCAAACGGTGATCAATCCAAGAGAGAATGCTTGTGTGATAAATTTGCAAAATGGAGAGCAATTAGATGTCCTGCCAAAGAAATCACAAACTGATGAAGAAGATGACACCACTTCCACCATGAACAAGACATCATCCTCTAAGGGAAGTCTTAAAACTGCTACTCCTTCTTATGTTACTCCTCCACCTTTTCCTAGCAGATTGGCAAAATTGAAGAAGGAGGAACAAGAACAAGAAATCCTGGAAACTTCTCACAAAATCGAGGTAAATATACCACTTCTGGATGCTATCGAGCAAGTACCTGGTTATATAAAATGTCTCAAGGAGTTATGCAAGAGCAAGAGAAAGTTAAAAAGAAATGAGAAAGTAAGTGTAGGGGAAAATGTTTCAGCTGTTCTACAAAGAAAAATTCCTCCGAAATGAAAAGATCCAGGTACGTTCACCATTCCATGCACCATTCGTAAAATCAAGTTTGAAAGAGCTATGTTAGATTTAGGAGCACCTATTTATGCTTCTTTAAATCTTACACCTTTTGCGAAAACTGGTATTACCATTCAACTTGCTGATCATTCTAATGCATATCGCAAGGGAGTTGTGGAAGATGT
>SNVD02010491.1:0-45917 GCA_013180625.2 Boswellia sacra
GAATAAAGGTGAAGAAGATGAAAATATAATGCAATCAAGAGAATAGCAATAAAGAACAATCACAAGTGCAAGCAAACATAAAGAGGATAGGGATAGAGAGAGTGCAAACTCAATTTACGTGGTTCGGCAAACCTTGCCTACGTCCACGGGCTCCTAGCTCCACGAGCTAAACTTTCCACTAAGTTGTAGAATCTTTACAACTTGCTTGATGAACAACCTCACCAAGACTTTTTCTTCCAACTCTTGATAACACCACACCAAGAGTTCTTCTTGATGAACAACCTCACCAAGGCAACTTCCTTCAACTCCTGATAACACCACACCAAGAGTTCTTCTTGATGAACAACCTCACCAAGGCAACTTCCTTCAACTCTTGATAACACCCCACCCAGAGTTCTTCTTGATGAACAACCTCACCAAGGCAACTTCCTTCAACTCTTGATAACAACACACCAAGAGTTCTCTCAAGGATAACTTTTTATCCTTTACAAGAAGATCTCATTCTCACCACAATACAAGAACAAAGATAATTTTTACAACAAAAGTATAACTCTCTTCAAAGAGTAGTTAAATAATATAAAAGCTCTCTAGACTTGATATTTCTCTTGCTTTTTGCTTGATAGTGCTTCTTCTTGCTCTGTCTTGCTGATGCATGCAGTGGGAGAAGTGGTTCCTTTTAAGAGGCAAATGGGAATGAACTTAATCAATGACAGACACACTCCAAATTTTCTGCCCACCATCAAAAACTGTAATATTGTCTGCCTTTTTGTCAATGTTTCGTGAAATTTGAAAATCATGCAAACATCAAAGATCTTAAAATTTGAATAAGTATTTCCAACGCATCAGAACCAAGTTTATTTGGATATCTAGTAGCTCAGATATGGCCAAAACACATATCGGTGGCTCACATGTGACTTGATTTTTCTTTCTTGTGTCAGTCACACCAAATTGGAATGATAATTATTTCAGCCTTCCGTTTGAAATTTGAATTTCTTCAAAACATGAAAGATCTGCATATTTGAATAAGCTTTCCAAAACATTGAGAATCAAAGCATTTGGATATCTCTATTTTAAGATATGGCCAAAAAACCATTCGGTGCTCATGTGAGTTGATTTTTCTTCTTTGTGTCAGTCCACCGAATTGCATGTCAATTATGTCGCCCTTCTGTTTGAAATTTGAATTTTTTCAAAACATAAACATCATGAAATGTTCCTCATTAAGTTATCTTTCCAATGCCATAAGAATCAAGTCATTTTGATTTTTCTAGCTCAAGATATGTCTAAAAGAGTATTCGGTGCTCATGTCAGCTGCTTCCATTTGTCTTTCAACTTGCATGATGATTTGGACAACCTTACACTGAAATTTGAATTTATTTAAAACATATGAAATGTTATAAATTGAGTAAGCTTTCCAAAGGCTTAAGAATTATGTCATTTGGACATCTTTAGAGAAATATATGACCAATTGATTGAACATTGCTCATGTGTCACATTCTTTGAATCAAACCTTGTTCTTAAACTTTGGTGCCTTTAACATGTAGTCTTCTCCTTAGCTTCAACACTTCATTTTTAATAAGCCTCTTCTTGATTTTACAATTATTTCAATGATCTTACTCTTGCATATAAATAAACATGTTAGTAAATCTCAATTAATCATGTGTATATGTTAATCATCAAAATTATCATGTAGCCTTAGGCTACCAAATCTAGTTTGGGACCTTGAATTTGTGTAGACATATATGATTGGCACATCTGATGCTTGAACCCATTTACAAGAAGTTGTATAAATATTGGTAACGAAACAAATATAATTCATATAACTAAAATGGGTTAATTATCCTTATTTGAAATATCAAGGGCGGATCCCCTAACCTAAGCCTTCATTGTTATTGTGTTAATTCCTCTTGTATTTTAATTATTCTATTGTTTATGAACTTTTTATTTTATTTGCTATGGTAGGTTCCATCACCTTATGAAATTGTTCTTTAATTTACTATGGTTGGTTATACCACTTATTTCCATGGATGGTTTTACCTCCTCTTGCTTTTGTTTTATATTTGAATGGTCGGTAATACCGCCTACCATCTTACATATTTTTTGATATTATCTTGTCATTTCTTTGAATTATTCATATCATATTTGCTTATCTTATAATTTGTAACGCTTAAATTTCCTTCCTCGTGGATCGACCCCGGTCTCACCGGGTTTATTACTTCGACACTCCTATACTTGGGAGACAATCCTTTTTCGGATGTGTCAAGTTTTTGGCGCCGTTGCCGGGGAAGGTAAAAATTGGCGTACAAAATTGTAAGTATTCTCTTTTCTCTTTTCTCATTTCTATTTTTATTTTTCTTGTATGTGTTTCTCTTTTCTCTCCCCATTTCTATTTTTATTTTTCTTGCATGTGCTCATCTTTTATTTCTCTTTGCACTAGTTGGTAGAATTGTTTGTAGCCACTCATCTTCTTTGGAAAACATGCTCATACCCAACCAAGGACATTAATAGATTACATAAGAACTCATGCACAATCATGCATAGTCTTCCCTCGTGATGCAAAATATTTCAACCATGAATCGGATTTCATTCAATTCTTACCCCACTTTCATGGCCTAGATGTTGAAAACCCATATTTGCATTTGAGAGAATTTAAAGATTTTTGCAATATCTATTGTGACCTAAATTGTAGCATAAACATCTTTAGATTAAAGCTTTTTCCTTTTACATTAAAAGATAAAGCTAAAACATGGCTACAAAATCTTAGGTCAGGATCCATTAGTTCATGGGATGAAATGCAACAACAATTTTTGAAAAAATTCTTTCCTCCCTATAGAACAAATTCTCTCAAAGGGCAAATCATCAATTTCACTCAAAAACAAGGAGAGACCTTTTACCAATGTTGGGATAGGTATAAAGCATTGCTTAATACTTGTCCTCACCATGGTTTGGAAACATGGAGACTAGTTTTAATTTTCTATTAAGGTCTTACACATCAAGCTAGGCAAATGGTAGAATTAATGTGTAATGGACAATTTGAAAATAAAGACCCTGATGAAGCCATGGATTTCCTAGACTTACTAGCGAAAAATGCCAAAAATTGGAACAATGTTGGCACCTATGAGGTACCAAGAACGTCTAGTAGAGGCATATATAACTTTAGGGAGAATCATGATCTACATGTTAAATTTACATCCCTAGCTAGGAAAGTCAAGGACTTAGAAATGTGGTCTATGCAAGAAACTGTCTGTCAAACTTGTAATTCTAGTGATCATCCTACGGATGATTGCCCAATTGTGCCTAACTTTAGGAAAAGTCTCCATGAGCAAACCAACGTTTTAAACACTTTCCAAAGGTCAAATCCTAATCCTTACTCACAAAATTTTGGATGGAAAAATCACTTGAATTTTGATTGGAGGAATGATAATAATGCACAATCTTACCAACCTTCCTTTAAATCATGTCAAAATTTTCAAAAAACTCATGATCATGCATCTTATAAGGATCTTGAAGAAACATGGAATTCATTCATTGCAAAGCAAGAGTCTTTTAATAGTCAAGTTGCTCAAACTATGGCAAACTTGAATGATGCTCTTGAAAAACTTGCATTTGCATTTAGTACTCATGAGAAAGGTGTGTTTCCATCTCAACTCGAGCCAAACCTCATCAATCCACATGTGAGTAATCCAAGTAGCCAACATCTAGATGAAGACTCGGTAAGTGCTCTTCTCGAAGATTCGATAAGTGCTCTTCTCGAAGATTCGGTAAGTGCTCTTCATGATGGTAAGGTTGATCAAGAACATATTCCTAACCCTTATGAGAAAGATGATGAATCAATCCTAAAGGGTAAGGAAGAGGTTAATCAACTTACACCTAACAAAGAAAAGACAGAATCCTCACTTATGCATCATGCAAAGGAATTTAACCAAAATTTTGATATTAATGAATTTTTCGAGCATGATGAAAATGAGGAAGCTAATAAGACAAAAACTAACGTGGAAGACTATATCCAAAATGAGAATTTTTCAACTCCTTTGGAAATCGGGTTAACTAGTTCTTTTGAACCAAGTATGCAACTAGTGCCCATTGCTTCTAAAGAATTGTCATTGCTTGATTTTGTACAGGTGAAGGAGATTAAAAGTTGGGAGCCATGGTTCGAAAAAAGGCAGGAAGAAACATCCACACTCAAATATGCATGCTTTAAGGACAAACAAACTCAGATAGTGGTAATCTCTTTCATTCTCACAAATAAAGGAAAAAGAAAGGTACCACCTCAATGGAATATTTTTGACCGTGGTAAATCACTTTCGAAGAGATTCATCTTTTTGCATTTCTTTATAATGATTGATCAAATTTTATCCATCTATGCCATATTTTCATTTTTATTTTTATTCTTGATTTTTGCTATCATTTCTAGTTTGTTTTTATTTTATTTTGTGTGCGTTTATTTTAGTTGTGTGTTTTTATTTTATTTCCCGGTCAAGTGGCGAATACGGTACTCCGTGGCTTTTAAAGTCGGTTTTTCAGTTCCCTAAAAACTGTTGCTCACCTTGCATCCATTTTCTTTTCTTCTCTCTCATTTTCTTCACATGGATACCATTCTCTCAAAATTTCACAAACATTTTCCCTTTCTTCCTCAAAATGATTTGCTTAAAATTTATAAAGCTCGTGCAGAAAGACTAAGGTTGTTGATGCGTAAGGGTATTCCTGCTGATTTAAGATCGTTAATTGAAGCCAAGGTTCGATTCTCTTGTGAGTTTTCAGATAATCTTGTTTCCCATATGCCAGGTTTGGGAAAAAGCTCTTATGCCAAAAAGCAAAGAGCAAAAAGGTTACAAGTTTGTCATAGATGTGTAAGATGGACTTGTAACCAATGTTGCCGCTCCTTGTGATATTTGTCTAATAATTGAGAGGATAAACTACAATTCATCAAGAATGGACTGAGTAAGGAGTCTTTGGATAATATCGAGTGTACTCTTGAGACGCATTCTTGTGGACTTGTGCAGCGTGAAATTTTTAATTTGTGGACACAATTTCGAGATGATCAGGAACGCTATAGTCTTGGGAATCTGACTCAAAACGACCCTGTTTGCCAGTTTATAAGAAAACTAGATGGGAAGCATATCCCAAACTCATAGAAGGTGTTTAAGCCGTTTCTGGACGTAAAACCAGAGGAAGATGTGAGCCACAGTCACAACTACCTGTACATATGCATGCGTGCCATCATTTTTGAATTTTAATACCTCATTGCTGTCATTTTTGAAGTTGTATCTTTTGTTTGACTTATGGTGTCTTATTTCATCATCTTTTGAATTTTTTGTGCATTATTGTCAACTTTTTCAACAAACAATCGAGCTACCTAGATAGATATCATCATTAGCATACCTTTTTGCACTCCATAAATACCACATGTCTTGTTCTCTTCTTCACACATAGTTAGAGAGTTCCATAGACATGGAGGGAACTTCAAAACGTCGAATCCAAAGGATATGTGTATTCTGTGGATCTCGACCAGGTAAAAGTGAAGAGTTCGTAGAAGTAACGAATTATCTTGGTAGGCTACTGGCTGAAAGAAAGATTCATGTGGTTTATGGGGGAGGTAGCCTCGGGTTAATGGGTTGTGTGTCAACAGCTGCACATTTAGGAGGTAGTCAAGTTTTATGAATTATTCTTAAAGCTTTGGCTGTAGAAAACGTCGTTGGAAAAACCGTTGGGAAGGAGTTACAGGTCTCCTCTTTGCATGAACCATGTGGCACCAATATGCTCATCAATTCAGATGCCTTTATCGCTTTACCAGGTGGCTTTGGTACTTTTGAAAAAATTTTTCAAATTGCCTCTTGGGCCCAACTGAACCTTCATCAAAAACCCATAAGTTTGTTGAATGTTAACAATTTCTTTGATCCTTTAATAAGTTTTGTTGATGCAGCTGTAGAACAAAATTTTATCCCACATTGGGTGAGAAAGATCCTTGTTTCTGCCACTTCTGCTGGTGAGTTACTTGAAAAATTACAAGAAGTTGAGTATGAACCTGACCCAGCTAGTACTCAAATTAATTGCTGTAGAGAGGCAAAAACAAAAGTGCAATTGGATCTGAAATCTCCGTTTGTAATTTTTTTCTTTGTCTCTTTTACATTTTATTTTAATTTTTAGCATGTTATTTTATGCGTCATTTTGTTTTCAGGTCCATACTCTCTTGAATAACAGAAGCTTCGTTAATGTCTCCTATACTTTATCTCTCTACATTTACAAACATTGAGGAACAATGTTTCATTTTGGTATGGGGGGACAAGGATGTAAAACATAAAGTGTGGTCTTGAAATTTTATTTTTCATTTGCAAAAAAAAAAAAAAAAAGACGAGTTTAGTCAATTAGAATCAGGTGCGGTGTAAGGAGTTCAAATCCTCCTTAGACCGCATTCTGGGTCAGGAATGGCAGAGTATGGAGGGTCAGTTTGAACTCTTGAAACCCATTCTATCCAATTTGTCATTTTATTTTGATCTTATGAACTCATTTTAGCTAACTTGATATTATTTAGACTTGATTTTTGAATTTTATAACAAGGAGGTCTTATTCATTTCACTTTGAATTATTCAAATTTATGAACTCTCATAACCTTATCATTTAAAAAATTGTGTGCTTATGTACTCATTAAGCAAGTATCCATGAACCTTTCTTCACACACACACACATACCTTGATGCATGATTGTGGGTGGCAAAATGAAATGTTGTAATATTGAGTTCTTTTGTTTTGTTTAGGATAACAACACAAAGGAAGGGGAAAGTTAAAAAAAAAAAAAAGAGCAAAAAAAAGAAAAGAAAAAAAAAGCGAAAAAAAAGTAAAAAAGAAAAAAAAGAAAAGAGCAATTGTGGATAAGTTTGGTCTCGTAGCCTCCTTAATTCGAGCAATTAAGCCCAAGGGGTGCCTCAACACCTAATACCCTAAGACCAACTGGTTTGGGAGCTATTGGCCCAAAGCTCGCTACATGGATTAAGGAGAAAGCTTAATGGGATTGAACATTGCACTATCCACAGGTTTTAAACAAAAATAAAGCATCGGCAACCCGAGGCGTTAAGCTCGAAGGGGTGTCTTAACACCTAATGCCCTAAGGCCAACTGGTCTGGGAGTCATTAGCCTAAGGCTCGCTACATGGGTTAAAGATGCATTCCTTCAAAAAAAAAAAAAGAGAAAAAAAATAAATAAATATATATATATATATAAAATGAATAAATGCCCCTTAGCTAAGGTTGTTAGCCTTAACAAATATTAGAACCAATATGGCTTCTTTCTAATAAGCCCCATAGTCATGTGTCGACTGAGCACAAAAAGGAGGTTTATTGATATCTTGACTGAAGGGTCCATGAGTCATAAAATAAAATAAAAAAACGGTTGAGAGTTTGTTTATTTGGATAAAATCAAGGAGAGTGCAATAATGACCACCTTGGATGTAAAATTCTATAAATCACTTCTAAATAATAAAGCTTTAATTGCTAGGGACTAGCAATAAGCTAGTTGGGGGGTGTGATGAACACTTAAATATGCATGTTTAATAAGAGTTTAGTTCATCATATTACATTAATAGTGTCATTAAATTCCTCAACTTAAGCATATTTGTAGCATTTGCATCTTTTGAATTAATTCCTCTTAATTTTGGTTTTCTTACAGGTTCGGTAAAATGGGCATAACTCTCTATTTATAGATCCGAATGGTGCAATTCTTAATGTTTTGGAAAGCTGATTTAATTGTCTACAAGATTGCATTTCACAAGAATCATCAAATTCGGGCTATTAGTGGACCAAAATTGGGCTTGAAGTGAACCCATCTACAGTCTCGGCCCAGTCTGACCAGGCCTCAGTATTTGGACCGTATCTCTCAAATTACGTATCCAAATTGTGCAAATCAATATGTTCTAGAAAGCTGAGAGAAATATCTACAACTTTCATGAAGACATATGATTAAAAATCACAACATTTCAATGTCAAAATTGATGGTCAAATTCGGTGCCTAATGATCCCAATTGTCAAAGATATTTACAACTAATATTTGACAATTATGCTCTTGTAATTTGACAAGTTTGCCCCTGGATGTATCTATAAATAGAGGTGCCTTGTGACCCATTAGGGCATCTTGCCTTGGCTGGAACATTTTGGCTTTGGCTAGGATCTTGTATTGTGTTTTGTGTGTTTATGTTATTAATGAATTTCCTTTTTCTGGCATTTTATTTTCTTTCTATTATAATGTTCTTCTAATTTCTCTTTTGCTAAGGTGAAAGGGTGAAACCCTTGATATGAGAATAAGGATTCTCTAACCTTAATATGTGCTTAATAATCTTAATCTTATAATGTTTATTCAATATGATTTATATTTAATTTCTTAATCAATCTTGACACCACTCGTAAAGTGGAGGTATTGATCCATTGTCGACAATCCTGGGCACATCAAATGCTTGGATCCTTTCTAGATGATGTATGGTTCTTCCTTACCGACACGAATCTAGTTAGGAACCTTGATTTGTTGTAGACTTATGGTGATTGGCACATTGGATGCTTGAACCCATTTACAAGAAGTGGTATAAATATTGGTAATGAAACAAATATAATTCATATAACTAAAATGGGTTAATTATCCTTGTTCGAAATATCAAGGGCGGATTCCCTAACCTTAGCCTTCATTGTTATTGTGTTAATTCCTCTTGTATTTTTAATTATTCTATTGTTTATGAACTTTTTATTTTATTTGCTATGGTAGGTTCTACCACCTTATGAAATTGTTCTTTAATTTACTATGGTTGGTTATACCACCTATTTCCATGGATGTTTTTACCTCCTCTTGCTTTTTGTGTTATATTTGAATGGTCGGTAATACCGCCTGCCATCTTACATATTTATTGATATTATCTTGTCATTTCTTTGAATTATTCATATCATATTTGCTTATCTTATAATTTGTAACGCTAAAATCCCCTTCCTCGTGGATCGACCCCGGTCTTACCGGGTTTATTACTTCGACACTCCTATACTTGGGAGACAATCCTTTTTCGGATGTGTCACTCTTCTTTTCTTGTAAGTTGCTAAACTATTGCCATGGCCAGGTGCTTGTCAGAGGTGTTATTCAAAAATTCCTTTAGTGTCTTAAGGTCGATGCAGAGTCTTTCTTCTCTTCTTTCTCTCTCTCCTTGCCTCTTTTTTCTCTCTCGTCTCTCTTCTTTTTTTTCTTTTCTTTTTCTTTTCTCTCTCTCTTCTTTTTCTCTTTTCTATCCCTTCTTTTATTTCTTTTCTCTTGTCTCTTTTATGCTTTTACATTTCTAATTATCCGACTATGAACCTTCTTCTTTTTTCAAATCCTTTCTTCAAAATGGCATTTCATTTTCATGGCAGATTTCCTTCTTCAAGGTGAACATCAAATTTCTCCTTCAAAATCCCTTCTTTAGGGTAGACTTCAAATTCCTCTTCATGGTGAACATCTTTCTTTGAAACAGATGCCTTCTTCAAGGTGAACGCCTTCTTCATAATAAATGCATTTTCTTAAGAGAAGTTCTTTCTTCAAGATTGATGCCTTCTTCAACGGAGATTCCTTCTTTAAGGTGGATGCCTTCTACAAGGCAAGTTGCCTTCCTCAAGGGAGATTCCTTATTCAAGATGAACATCCTTCTTCAAAGGGGATACCTTCTTTATGGTAGTTGCTTTCATCAAGAGAGATTCCATATCCAAGATGGATGCCTTCTTCAAAGGAGACACTTTCTTTAAGGTGAATTTCTTCTTTCAAAACAGTGGTCATTTTCAATTGTCTTCAACTGTAGTAGTTCTTATTTTTATGGTGATTATTGTTCACTCCAAATACCTTGTACATGGCAATACTTGAATTACTTGAACACATTATGCTGCTTTAAGTGATCATTAGATCTCATCAAGACTAAGCTGCTTAACCGAAGTAACTTGCATATCGTTTTGCCTCCATTAAGACTGGCTTGCTCGTCACGCTGCTTCTATTCCTCTAGGTGCTGAGCCTTTTTCTTTTGTGGTTACCCTCAGTATTTCATATTGTACTGTGATTCTACAAAACTCGGTCACTTATAGGCTGTATACTATTCAAGATTGCGCTTCCTACAAGAAAACATTTGATATTTCATGTATGCATGATGTCTATCTTAATAATCTTTTCTAACTATATGCTTCTTGCTTAGACTAGACGGGTCGTTAACAAATCGAGTGTCTAGAGTGAGAGGTTGGGCGTCTTCAGGCTCAGGTTGCTGCTTCTTCAATTTATGTTGGCGAGAACGATGATAACTGTCATCATCAACCTTCTGTTTTTCCCTTATACTTCTCCTCACACCTTCCAATGCCTCTTCTCGCATTTTCTAACATGTTTGAGGCCATTTTAAAAGGCCCTCTAGCCTCTCTTGAAGCTTCTAAAGGATGATGATTGGAGACAACTCGAATCTACAATTTGAAATTCCTTCGACATGTAAAGCTCGAGGTTTCTTTCTTAAGAAATGCACAACCTTCTAGGATCCTCAAGATTATGTCTTCTACTTCAATGGGCAAGACTTTGCCCACTATATAAGAAATTCTCTGCTATACTCTATACTCTATTATTATTCGTCTAATTTTGAAAGCATCATTTTGCCTACTGTTAAGACACCATCAATATCTGATCTCATCAACCTCTTTGGATTCCTAACTTCTACCATGGGCATTCACACTAGAGGTGGTAGGGTGACATTATCTTCCATTATCCCTTTACTTAAGATGGTAGATAGGATCTTGTTCGGTTGTCTTTTCCTTCTTTAGTTTTGCATCCTTGCGTAGTTTCTACTAGTCTTATTAGATGATTTCAGAGATCTATATCTTGTGACCATCATTCCTCAAATGGGCCTTGGTTTCACAGTAGTTCTTTTGATTGTAGTTGAGACATTGATCAAATTGGATCGAGTCAGGATTGATCCGTGTCTAAGGTTCAGTGGTAGTCTCTTGCTACTTCAGGTTTTTTCTTTTAACCCTAAATTTTGCCGAAGCCGCCCTTTCAGGTTTTTGACTTAGCGGGTTCATTCCTTTTTTTTTTTTTGTGCTTTGATTTTTGCCTAAGTTGCCCTTTCAGGTCTTTGACTTAGTGAGCTTGCCCTAACTTTTGCCTAAGTCCCCCTTTTCAGGTTTTCAACTCAGCGGGTTTTTTCTTCTTTTTTCTTTTTCTGCCCTAACTTTTGCCTAAGTTGCCCTTTCAAGTTTTTAACATAGCGGGCTTTTTTTCTTTTCTCTTTTTCTGTCCTAGCTTTTGCCTAAGCTACCCTTTCGGGTCTTCAACTTAACAGGCTCGTTCTTCTTTTCTTTTCTTTTCATATCTTATTCATATTTGGTTACAAGAGAGGCTGTCCATTCTAGCATCATTTCTTCCACTTCCTTTGAGATTATAGAGATAATTCTATCTACCATGATTTTCAAAATGGTTGGGGTAATTCTTTGCCCTCTTGCTTTTTTTTCCTTCTCAAGATGAATGGGCAATTCTTTGCCCCTTGGAGAATTTCTTCTTCTAGCTTTAAAGGCATTATCCTTGTTCTTTGTAGACATCCATTCTGGATGAAATGGCTAACTTCTTCCATATATCTTGCTTCTTCACTGCTGGTGGCAAGTTTGCCTTCTTTGATACCATTGGTGGGAACTACTAGCAAATTTTCTTATTCTTAACATGTTTTCAACACATCCAATATCCTCCAACAATAAATTGAAATGCCAAGGTTTGATTTTCTTGTGAATTTTTAGATGATCTTGTTTCTCACATATCAGGTTTGGGAAAAAGCTCTTACGTCAAAAAGCGAAGAGCGAAAAGGTTACAAGTTTGTCGCAAATATGCAAGATGAACTTGTAACCAACGTTGTCACTCCTTAGGATTTTTGTCTAACAATCAAGAAGATAAGCTACAATTCATCAAGAATGGGCTGAGTAAGGAGTTGTACTCTTGAAACACATTATTGTGGAAATGTGCAACGTGAAATTTTGAAATTATGGACAAAATTTCATGAAGAGTAGACACGTTATAGTCTCGAGAATCTGACTCAACACGACCCTGTTTGCCAGTTTATAAGAAAACTGATGGAAAGCATGTCCCCAACTCATAGAAGATGTTTAAGCCATTTCTAAACGTAAAACGAGAGAAAAATGTGAGCCACAATCACAACTATCTGTACATATGTATGTATGTTATCATTTTTGAATTTTATGCCTTATAGCTGTCATTTCTGAATTTATATCTTTCGGTTGACTTATGCATTTATGTTGTCTTATCTCTATCAATTTTTTTTTGAATTTCTATGCTTTATTGTCAAACTTTTTCAACAAATAGCCGAGCTACTTATATAGATGTCATCATTAGAATACCTTTTTACACTCCATAAATATGATATCTCTTGTTCTTTACTTCACACATATAGTTAGAAAGTTACATAGACATGGAGGGAACCTCAAAATGTTGAATCTAAAAGATACGTGTATTTTATGGATCTCGACCTAGAAAAAGTGAAGAGTTTATAGAAGTAGCAAATTATCTTGGTAGGCTTTTAGTTGAAAGAAAGATTCATGTGGTTTATAGGGGAGGTAGCCTTGAGTTAATGGGTTGTGTGTCAACAACTGCACTCTTAGGAGATAGTCAAGTTTTAGGTGTTATTCCTAGAGCTTTAGCTGTAAAAGCATCATTGGAAAAACAGTTGGGTAGGAGTTACAAGTCTCCTCTATGCATGAACGCATGGCATATATGCTTATCAATTCGGATGCCTTTTATTTCTTTACCAGGTGGCTTTGGTACTTCTGAAGGAATTTTTTAAATTGCCTCTTGGGCCTAACTGAATCTCCATAGAAAACCTATAGGTTTGTTGAATGTTAAAAATTTCTTTGATCCTTTGATACGCTTTGTTGATACAACTGTAAAACAGAATTTTATCCCACATTCGGCACGATGGATCCTTGTTTCTGCCACTATTGCTAATGAATTACTTGACAAATTACAAACAGTCAAGTATAAACCTGACCCAGTAATAACTCAAATTAATTGGTCAGGGGGACAAAACAAACAGTGCAAATTGGATCTGACACTCCGCTTGTAATTTTTCTTGTCTTTTATTTGTAGCATTTTATTTCAGGTGTCTTTCAGGTCGTCTCTTTTGAATAACTGAAGCTTCAAGTAATTTTTCCTATTCTTTATCTCTCTACATTTAAATATTGAGGACAATGTTTCATTTGGTTAGGGGAAAGATAGTAGACATAAGTGTGTCTTATATTTTCTTCTTGCATTAAAAAAAGAAAAGAAAAGAGTAAGCAATTAGATTTAGAGTGGCAGTGTAAGGAGTTCAATTCCTCTTGAGCCGCATTATGAGTCAGGAATGACAGAGTAAAGATGGTCATTTTGAACTCTTGAAACCCATTCTAAATAATTTGTCATTTTGTTTTGATTTTGCACTTTTGAAGACTGAATTTAGCTAACTTCATATTATTTAGTTTTGACTTTTGAATTTTATAACGAGGATGTCTTATTCACTTCACTTTGAATTATTCAAATCTATGAACTCTCACAACCTTATCATTTAATAAACTGTTTGCTTATGTACTCATTAAGCAAGTATTCATGAATCTTTCTTCACACACACGTATATCTTGATGCATGATTGTGGGTTGCAAAATGAAATGTTGCGATATTTGAGTTTCTTTGTTTTGTTTAGGATAATAACAAAAGGAAGGAAAAAGTAAAAAAAAAAAAAAAAAGAGAAAAAAAGTGAAAGAAAAAAAAGAAAAAAAAGCAATTGTGAATAAGTTTAGTCTTGTAGCCTCCTTAATTCGAACAATTAAGCCTGAGGGGTGCCTCAACACCTAATACCCTAAGACCGACTAGTTTGTAGCTATTGGCCAAAGTTCATTACATAGATTAACGAGAAAGCTTAAGGGGATTGAACATTGCACTATCCAGAAGTGTCTAAGCAAAAATAAAGTATTGGCAACCCGAGTCATTAAGCTATTAACACCTAATGCCCTAAGGTCAACTGGTCCGGGAGTTATTAGCCTAAGGCTCGCTGCATAGGTTAAAGATGCATTGTTTTAAAAAAAATATAAAAATAAAAATAATGATGAATGAATTCCCCTGCCTAAGGATGTTAGCCTTAACAAATATTAGAACCGATATGGCTTTTTTCTGAAAAGCCCTATAGTCATGTGTCGATTGAGCACAAAAAGAAGGTTTGTTAATATCTTGATTGAAGGGTACATGAGTCCTTTAAAAAAAAAAAGAAAAAAATCGGTTGAAAGTTTGTTTATTTGGATAGAATCAATGAGAATGCAATAATGGCCACCTTAGATATAAAATTCTATAAATCACTGCTAAATAATAATGCTTTAATTGCTTGAGACTAGCAATAAGCTGGTTGGGGGTGTGACAAACACTTAAAAATGTATGCTTAATAAAAGCTTAATTCATCATATTGTATTAATAGTGTCAATAAATTCCTCAACTTAAGCATATTTATAGTTTTTACATCTTTTGAATTAAGTCATTTTAATTTTAGTTTTTGTTATAGGTTTAGTAAAATGGCATAACTTTCTATTTACAAATAAAAATGGTGTAAATCTTGGTTTGTTGGAAAGTTGATTAAATTATGTACAAGATTGTATTTCACAAGCATAATGAAATTCGGGCTTTTAGTGGATAAAAAATGGGGTTAAAGTGAAATGATCTGTAGTGTCAGCCGAGCCTGACTATGCCTCCATATTTAGACCATATCTCTTGATATACATATCAAAATCATATGAATCAAGATGTTATAAAAAGCTAAGAGAAATATCTGCAACTTTCACGAGGACATATGATAAAAATTCTAAATAATTCAGTGTCAAAATCGGTGGTCAAAGTTGGTGCACATGAGATCCAAATTGTCAACACGATATTTTACAATTGTCCCTTTATAATTTGACAAGTTTGCCCCCGAACGTATCGATAAATAGAGGTGCATTATGACTCATTAGGGCATCTTGGCTCTTGGTTGGGATCTCTTATTATTGTGTTTTTCTCTCTTGTGTTTTGTTCTCTTAATGTTATTAATAAATCTTTTTTTTTCTTGCAATTTGTTTTCTTTCTTTCATAATGTCTTGCTAAATTCTCTCTTGGTAAGGTGAAAGAGTGAAACCCTTGATATGAGAATAACGATCCTCTAACCCTTTAATATGTGCTTAAAAATTATAATCTTCTGTTATGATTTATATTTATTTCCCTAATCAATCTTGACACCACTTGTAAAGTGGAGGTCTTGAACCATTGTAGACAATCCTTGGCACATCAAATGCTTGGATCCTTTCTAGATGTCGTATGGTTCTTCCTTGCCAACAAAAGTCTAGTTAGGAACCTTGATTTGTTGTAGACATATGGTAATTGATACATTAGATGCTTGAACCCATTTACAAGAAGTGGTATAAATATTGATAACGAAACAAATATTATTCATATAACTAAAATGGTCTTAAATGGCATATAATTCGATTGGAACCTCCTTGATGTGTGATTCCAATTGAGTTATAATTGGGTTATTTATCCTTATTTGATATATCAAGGGCGGATCCCCTAAACTTAACTTTTATTATTATTATGTCAATTTCTCTTACTTGTGTAATTTAAGTATTCTTGTTTATTACTTATGAAATTGTTCCTTCATTTGCTATGGTAGGTTTTACCACCTATTTTCATGGATGGTTTTACCACCTTTTATTTTTGTTTTACATTTGAATAGTCGGTAGTATCGCATACCATCTTTACTTATATTTGTTAACATTATTTTGTTACTTATATAAATCATTCATATTATATTTGCTCATCTTTTAGTTTGTACTACTAAATCTCCTTCCTTTTGGTTCGACCCCAGTCTCATATTTCATGGATGTTATGCTCAAATGTTGAAGAATCAAGAATGAAACTCATCTGGAAAAAGGAGTCAAGCATGCAAACAATACAATCTCATGTATTACCAAAAATCTATTTCCAATAAGTATCATGATTTCATCAATGATCATCAAATAAACTCACAACTTAACATAAAACAACATTATTCTTTCTCTAGGTTAGGAATCTTCCATTATTAATCAAGTCTTGTGTTAAGCATGTTATTATACATCCTTCTCATTTGTTTCGCTAGCTTTGTCATTCTGCCATTGATTTCTTTGAGGGTAGTTATTGCTTCTTTTCTTCCTGGCTGCCAAATCTTCTATTTAGATTACCAAATCTTGCAAGTCGTCAAATGTTTCGATTGGGAAGCCCACCAACCTATCACTGATGAAGGTATAGGCTCCATTAATCACCATGTAAACCTATTTTTCTTTATGGGCCTGGTGGTCATCTTGGTAACCTTGGCCTGTCCAACGGACTAGATACTCTAAGAAGGTCTTGTTGGACTTTTAAGAAGTTATCTCCAAATCCCTCAAGGTTACCCCCAGTTGGGTGTTATGGCAATACTATTCTATGAACTGTTCGAATAGTTCCTCCCAATCTTCTCAAACTCTCTTGGTGGGGTCATGGTACCATATTATTGCATCATCTTCTAGGGATAGTATAAAGTACTTCAATATGTGCTCCTTTGACAAAGGAGTAGTGGCCATGACAGTTGCATACTGTCTCAAATGTGTCTTCAGATTGCCCTCTTAGCATACAAAACTTTGGTGGTAAATCATTGTACCCCATGAGTAAGATGTCATCTAGGTTTTTGACCCTTTTCAACCCCTTTTTCTTCAAGAGAGATTTGACATTCTCCATATCCCTGGCCAACTACTTGATCGAGTTGGGTTCGGCTTGGGCGCTAGGCTTTTCCCTTACCTCTACCTTGGCTAGTCTCACCCTTATCACCATCATTCCCTTTGGGTGGAGGTTGGTTCATGTGTTTAGGCCTATTTCATGGAGCTTCAATGAGTTGGGCAATTTGTTATTGAAGAGCGATGATGTACAATGGTTTGTTGTGGTTTCTTCCTTTGAAGGGTAAGTCATCGTCGGTAAAGGTGATCATACCTCGCTCATTTACCCCGTTGGGTTCACTTCCAGTCACAGTAGCCAATATCTCATTTGGAGTAGCAGCCATTGATATTTATACCTCTACCAAAAATTTTGCAATGGCTTCTTTAAGCTTTTGGGATGAGATCAACAAGTCCCTAATACTAGCATTTGCTTGGGTTTTCTTCAATTGCTTGATGACTTGGTCTTCCTCTTCCTTGGTAACTTTTTTGCCCTTCTCGATAGTCTTCTTAATTGGTTTCTCCTTCTCCTTCTCAGGGTAAAATCTACCACTCTTTATCACTTCTTGGACATTCTCACTCTCACCCTTAAGTGTTTCTCCCTCAACTCTTACTTCTTCTTTTGCATCACCACTAAAGTCAGCCCAAAAGTTTGAAAGAGTCCTAACTTTAGGGATGTCATCCCAAATTCCTATGACTCTCACTACTTTACACCTTCTAGGTAAACTCTCTTGTCTTACAAGGCTCTCAACTTGCTTCCCTTTCTTAACTTCACTTCTCTTTTTCACCTTGAGTTTTCTAGGTGTTGGGCCTCTTCCACCCCCTTTTCTAGCAATCCATTTTTAAGTAAAGGCACCTCAACTTCTTCTTTTTCTTCTTTTTATGGCTTCTCCTCCTTTTAGTCATTGAGGCACACAAATTAGGGTTCCAAATTTCGTTTGACTTCTCTTATTGCAATATTGGTCCATCCACCCTTCTTGGTGAAAATCTGGGCTACCAAAGGAATGGGCTCATCTTCTATCCTTTCAATCATCTCTTTGGGTTTTTTTCTTCTTTGGGCCCTTGAACCTTGGGCTTCTTCTTCATGATCACCTTTCTAATAGACCCTTCTTATTGCTCTAGCATAAGCTTCTCCCTTCTTTTGGCTCTCTCGACCTTGCTATATGTACTCAAAAGAATTCATAACTTGCTCCTCAGTCAAGCCTAACCCAATCATGTTGGTCATTGGAGGAGGTATCCGACTATGATTGGATAATGGGCTACTTCTTGTGTTGGGTTCTTGCAATTTTGGGTCGGGAATCTGGCCGTTATCAATCAAGTCCCAGATCTCATGGCGGAGGCGATGACATTTGTTGGTAACACCCATTAGTTGGTGAAAAGACAATTTTCATGATGCTTATGATTGGCTGGACGAGGATTCTAAGGAGGTTTTGATGATTTGTTAACCCACTGGGTTGATTTAGGTTTCCTTCGGTGGTCAAAGTTTGTGATGATCAAAGTGGTCTTGAAGTTGAACCAAGTCTTTGGATAGACAACTCCTTTAGCTGGGCCACTTGGTGTTTCAATGCTTCCATGTCCATACTCATCTTACTGATCCTCTCGTATTGATCGAATATTGTAGTTGTAATTAGCTCTCCTACTTCTCTCAAAATCTCAATGACTTGAGTCCCTCATTGTCCCATTCATTTTGTTTAGCCATCTCGTCTAATTCAAGCTATGATGGCTACAAAACAAAGGTGTTAATACATCATACATGTATTCATGATATGATGCATGGTTATACAAGGGCATAGACACACTTTTAGATCCCACACACGTGCGGTTGAGTCCTTTTCCTAGGATTTTTGGTCTTATTCCCAAATCATCATCATGGGAAGCGGGAATGCGAGATTCTCTCTACTATTTCTAACATTCATGTTGATGTTTGGATTCTTCATGATTATCATAGCATGGCTTCTAAACGTCATGATAACCTTAACTTGTGACACATGTCCCTATTTTATTCTTATGGGTGACTTGACGTGTGGCATTCATTCATGGTTTCATGAGGTTTGAGTCAATATTATTCTAATAAGGGGGATCTTACATCCATAAACACGCATCTCGATATGGTTTTTGGATATTCACCCTAGTGCAAGTTTCTAGAGTCATCTACATGGGTTTGAGTCTCAAGAGTGCAATGGTCTGGGCTCCTTTGAGCAAGAGATGTCCTTTTAGGCAAATATCTTTTTATATCGATTCAATGATACGTGCTCAAAGGTGGTGACACCAACATGAGTCGTCTATGGGTTGAATGGAGCCAAAGAGTTCTCATGCCAATGCCACACGGCTGATTTAGGTAGTTCGTGCTCATTGTGTGCAAAAGTGTAGTGATGCAAGGACTCATTATACTGACATGAGCTATTAGAATTTAGTATTCCCATTAAAATCAACTTCTCTTATCCCTAGTGGAGTCGCCACTGTGAACAAGGCTTTCATCTCACCAAAGAGTTTGCGACCATGACACTATGTCAAAGTCTCTTTCGAGACTTAAAGGAACACAAATGAGTTATAGCCACGTCTGGAGAATAGAGTCACCACCCAATTATTCAATTAGAAATGAATGGGGCAACCCAATCCCTTGATTCAGGACCTAAACTACCGTCGTATTCAGTTTTTCATCTAGTTAATCATCCAACAAAACCCCCCATTTAGTTAATTGTTGCTAGAAATAACAAATTCAATTAGAATCAATCATCGTGGGAACGATATCTTACTTATCACTTTATTACTTGTGCGACTAGTATACTTGCTAGTTTCGAACGCATCAAGTTTTTGGCGCCGTTGCCGGGGATTGATTTTCTAATCGATTTGTTATTTTGTTTTCATTGTTGATTCGTATTTTGTTTGTTTTTCTTTTCTGATTGTTTGTGTTTTGGCGACATGGCAGTAAACTTCTAACAATTCAGTAGCGGATTTGAGCCACAAGTACATTGGAGAGTAAATGAGGTAAGCACTCCGAACATTGAACAACAACTTTCTGAGCTAACCTCTCTTGTGGAAAACATGGCTGCAGGAGATATGCAGAAATCTTATGCATGTGGGATATATTCTACCATGGAGCATCCAATCGACATGTATCCAACTTTACAGGAAGAATATATGGAACGGGCCAATGCCATGGGTGGATTTCCAGGATAACCAAGGCAATGGTATGATCCCTTCTTCTCTAATACTTACAATGTCGGATGGGGAGATCACTCTAATTTTAATTACTAGAATCATCAACCGATTGCCCCAAATGCCATACCAAATCGGCCACAAGGTTTTAATCAACCTAGAGTGCAGCAACCATTTCAAATGCAACCACCACCAATGCCACAACCAGCACCACAACCAGCTCCAAAAAACTCAGGTATGTCACTCCAGGATATTGTTAATGCACTTGCCACTAACACAATGCAATTCCAGCAGGAAACTGGGGCAAGTATCCAAAATCTCGCAAATCAAATGGGACAATTGGCTACTAGCATGAGCAAATTCAAGGGCCAATGCTCAGAAAAATTATCTTCTCAAACGGTGAGCAATCCAAGAGAGAATGCTTGTGCGATAACTTTGCGAAGTGGAGAGCAAATTCGAAATGGAGAGCAAATGGAAACTGGGGCAAGTATCCAAAACCTGACAAAGAAATCACAAACTGATGAAGGAGATGACACCACTTCCACCATGAAAAACACATCATCTTCTAAGGTAGATCTCAAAACTCAAATTTCTTCTTATGTTACTCCTCTACCATTTCCTAGCAGATTTGCAAAATCAAAGAAGGAGGAACAAGAACAAGAAATCCTGGAAACCTCTCACAAAATCGAGGTAAATATACCACTTCTGGATGCTATCGAGCAAGTACCTTGTTGTAGAAAATTTCTCAAGGAGTTATGCACCAACAAGAGAAAGTTGAAGGGAAATGAGAAAGTAAGTGTGGGGGAAAATGTTTCAGCTATATTGCAAAGAAAAATTCCTCTGAAATGCAATAATCTAGGTACGATCACCATTCCATGCACCATTGGTAAAACCAAGTTTGAAAGAGCTATGTTAGATTTAGGAGCATCTATTAATGTCATGCCATATTCTATTTATGCTTCTTTAAATCTTGACCTTTTGCAAAAACTGGTATTACCATTCAACTTGCTGATCATTTTAATGCATATCCCAAAAGAGTTGTGGAAGATGTGCTTGTGCAGGTGAATCAATTGGTTTTCCCAGCAAACTTCTATGTCCTTGAAATAGAGGATGAGACATCTCCTAATCAAACTCCGATTCTTTTAGGGAGACCATTCTCGAAAACTGTTAGAACCAAGATTGATGTTCATGATGGCACTCTCATCATAGAGTTTGATGGCAAGGTGATATGTTTCAATATTTTTGAGGCAATGAGGTACTCTAGTGACTTACATTCTGTTTTTGCAGTTGACGTTGTTGATTCTTTGCCACAACAATATTTTGAGTTAACTCGCAAGAATGGATTGGATATAGATATTAGTGAGCATATAGGACGAAAATTCCAATGAGTCAGGAATTTTGATACAAGTGTGCAAAGAAATGGAGGAAGCTGTGGCAAGCTTAGATGAGACCATAGCAATAACCAGAAATAGGTATGATGTTTCGTACATTGAATTGCCTTTATCTAATGAGAAACTTCTTCCTTTTGTGATGAAAGCCAATACCTTGGAGCTTAAGTCACTGCCAGATCATTTGAATCATGGATTCTTGGGTGAGAATGATACTTTGCCAGTTATAATGGAAATGGGCCTTGCACGAATACAAGAAGAGAAACTCATCCGAATACTTACAGATCACAAAATAGCTATTGGGTGGACGATTGCTAACATCCAAGGCCCAGCCATATGCATGCACCAATTCTTGTTGGAAGAAGAATCCAAGCCCACTAGAGAAGCACAGCAGAGATTAGACCCTCCCATGATGGAACAAATATCGGGCTGAGGACGTTAAACCAAGCGCTTATTGGGAGGCAACCCAATGTTTTTGAAAAATAAATTACAAAAAAAAGAAAAGAAAAACAAAATAAGGTAGTAATGATCAATTTTTGTGTCTCGAGGAGATTCCATTCGTAGGCCATCAAATTGATCAGGTTTTATCTCTCTTTGACATCTGTCTTATTTGTTTTTATTTGTTTTTACTTGTTTTTTTACTTTTGTTTGTTATTGTGTTGTTATCTCTTTTATGTGTCTTTAGTTTCTTTTTTGCTCTTTTCTTTTCGTTTCTTTTGTTTAATTTGATTACTTCGTACTTTGTGCTCATTTGTGCAACAGCTTGAGGAAACATCGAAACAAGAATTGAAGCCATTGCTTAAAGGTTTGAAGCGTGCATATCTTGGAGAAGAATAGACTCAAACGAATTACTGGTAATATCTTTCCTTTTCTCCTCTTCAATGGATGCCGATATCTTTCTGTCGAACCTTCGTAAATATTTCCCTTCACTTCCTCAAAATGCTGTGTTTAAAATTTATAAAGTACGAATGACTAGACTTTGGGCGTTGATGCTCCTAAATGTGCCTACGGATATCCGATGGTTTATTGAAGCCAAGGTGAGATTGTCCGGTGGGCCGGACATTAATCTCGCAAAATACATGCCTGGTCTAGGAAAAAGCTACTACGTCAAGAGGCGAAGAGCGAAAAGGTTACAAGTATGTTATAAATGTGCTAGATGGAATTGTAACCAGACTTGTCGTTCATTAGGTTTTGTGTCCAGAAATAGAGAAGATAAACTGTCATTTATTAAGAATGGTCTGTGTAATGAGTCGGTGGATAATGTTTTATTAACTCTTGAGTCACATTCTTGTGGACTTGTTCAACGTGAATTGCTTAATCTATGGACACAATTTTGTGATGAATTGCAGTGTTATAGTCTAGGGAATCTGACTAAAAACGACCCTGTTTGCCAGTTTATAAGAAAACTGGATGGGAAGCAAATCCCCGACTCATAGAAGGCGTTTCAGTCGTTACTGGACGTAAAACCAGAGGAAGATGTGAGCCACAATCACAACTACTTGTATATTTGAATGTGCATTGTTGTTGTCGAATTTTATTTTTTTTCTTGTTTCGTTTGATCTGATTATCAATGTTGTTTTCGTGTTGTTATTGTTTGTTGATTTTGTTTGTTTCAATTTCAAGTTTTCTTTTTGACAAACCATATGACTACCCCATGACATAGGCACACGTGGGAGATAAGTGTGGAGGTTTTGTCAACCTCCACCGAAAGTATATCTGTACTTTCCATGCTTCACGTGGGAGACAAGTGTAGCGATTTTGTCAAACCCCACCGAAAGTATATTTCCATTTTTCATGCTTCACGTGGGAGACAAGTGTATAGATTTTATCAAATCCTGCGGAAAGCATATTTAATTTTTTCAAAACTTGGGGGCGATAAATCTGCATCGAGCAACCCCCATCGAAAGTATGTCCCCATGTGTCAAGATTTGAGAGTTTTACGTGTGTATATATACATTCTGCATATTTTCATATGTCATTCCATAACCTGTCAATTGAAAAGCATAATACCTAACGTGTCTTACACAAGATTAGAGCACTTGTAGAAATGGAGAAAACACCAATTCGGCGATTCCGTAATATATGCATATTTTGCGGATCGTAATTTGGTAAAGATGGAGAGTTTACCATAGCAGATCTTGATCTTGGTAGGACATTAGTTGCGAGGGGTATTCATTTGATTTATGGAGGGGGTAGTCTTGGGTTAATGGGGTGTGTGTCAACAGCTGCAACCCTAGGCGGGAGCAAAGTTCTTGGCATTATCCCCAAACCTTTAGCTGTACGAGATATCGTAGGCAACACAATCGGGGAAGAGTTACAAGTCTCTAGCATGCATGAGCGTATTGCACATATGATTGTTAAGTCCGATGCATTTATAGCTTTACCCGGTGTTTATGGCACATTAGAGGAGATATTTCAAATCACCTCTTGGGCACAGCTAAACATCCATAAAAAACCCATTGGTTTGTTAAATGTCAATAACTTTTTTGATGGTTTGTTGTCTTTTCTTGATCAAGCTGTAGAAAAAAATTTTATCTCACCATCAGCGAGGCAAATCCTTGTTACAGCTTCAACGGCAGGGGAGTTAATTGACAAACTACAAGAATTCGTCTATTCGCCTGATCCAACAACGGCTCGGATAGATTGGTTTGGAGAAGGCAACAAAAGGCGTCAACTGGATTTAACCCTCCATCTGTAATCTCTATTTGCTAGTTTGCTTCGTTTTTGTTTACTTTCGTTTTAGTGTGTTTATTTGAGATTTTTCATGTCATTTCTTTTGAGTTTTTTCAGGTTATTTCTTTCGCCCCAGGTAACATTTTCTAATCATGGCTTTTAGAGTGGTGGCTTAAAAAGTTCAATTCCTCTTGAAACGCATTCTAGATCTCTTCAATCCACAATGGCTGAATAAGGAGGCTAACTTCTAAACTTTTTAAACCCATTCTAACTGACTTGTTTTTGCTTGCTGGCTTGTTGGACTTTGTTTTTTATGAGTAAGTTAAGTTTTGTGTAATTTAGAGTTGTGTGTTTTTGTCTTTATCAGTTTTCATTCAAAAAAAAAAACATTGTAGAAAAACCTGAGAATGGCAGAATATGGGGTTTCTTTAACCCTTGAAACGCATTCTCTCTAAATAAATCTGTAGTTTGTTTATTTCATGTTGTTTGAAGTGTCTTGTTTCTTGTTTTGTTCTTTCATAATAAAGGTATATAGGCTGGAAACCTTAAGTCTGCGGGCTACTGGTCCTAAGGATTGTTGAAATATACAATCTTGACTCAGGTGTAACAACGCCACGTACCTCTTTTCTTGCATTTTGTGGGTCGATGATAAGATAATGATTGAATAAAGAATAACTCTTGGAAAATGATAAATGATGCATGGATCTGTGTGCTTGAAATGTTTATTGGTTTTCGCTTTGCTTTTGATTCCTTGCGCAACATTGAGCACTGAGCTATTATCACTGAGTTATTTGTTCACTTAGAGAAAGTTTATGTAATTTAAATGTTTCTTCAGATTTCAATGAATTCTAGAACTTGTTTGATGGTCACTCGAGGCGAAATCCTAGACTGTGCAACATTGGGGAAATGATTTAGGCCATCTTTGGACCGTTTGAGCCTTAATAGCCAACCTTGACTGAAATTGATCCCTAGTTACCCCTTTGAGCCTTTGTAAGCCTTTTTCTTTGTTAACTCACAAAAAGATTTCCTAACCTCAAATGAATTTGTTCCAAACAGTTTATCCCTTACCTATGAGCATGTAGATCATTCACAATTAAATTTTGAGCTATGTTCTGGTTTTGGGAAGTTAGAGGAGGTTGGGATGTGTCATGAGCAATGCAAGTGAGTTCTATTGTGTTTGAAAAAAAAAAAAAGAAAAAAAAAAGCCAATCTGTACTTATCGTCCACGTACTTACACATTGAGGACAATGTGTTGTTTAAGTGTGGGGGAGGGGAAGTGTAATAAAAAAAAAGAAAAAAAAAGAACAAAAGAAGAAGAATAAGAGATCTATACCCTTAAGTGTTCTTAAAAAGAATGAAACAACAAAGTGTGGGGGTGTAGTTTTCTTTTGTTTTCTGCAAAAAAAAAAAAAAAGATTGAGTGTTCTAAATAAGTTTGGGGGAGTAACCTGGTGAATTGAAATGAAGTTGTGTTATAGGGTTGAGCTCTACATAGTCTTGAATGATTTATGTGTTTGTGGGTGATTTGAGCCAAATTATTATCCTTTATCATACCTTCACCCAAGCCAAACGTTACAAGCTTAATAAAGTCCTACTTGATCCTTGGTGTTGTGCATGTCTACATTAGTGGAGAGTGACTTGAAAAGCAGGCCTATGGAGTTCATTTATACACACATCTTCAATATTAAATATGATTCATTTTTATGCATAAACTCATCCGGGTTACAAGTGATTAGGTGAGAATGGCTCTACACACACACACTTGAGGAATTGAAGTAAAGCGAAACTAATCCTTGAGATGAAATTCTTGATCAAGTGCATTGTTTTGAAGTTTTCCTTAGGTTGTAATTAAGTACAATCTTTGAGGCCTATTTGCAAGATGAAGCATTTGTGTGTTTTAATTTTTTGTTAATTCTGTTTCGGTTTAGTTTTATTTCATATTGTCGTAGTTGCTCGAGGACTAGCAAAGTCTAAGTGTGGGGGAATTTGATAAGTGTCTATTTATATATCATTTTCATATCAATTCGTCCATGTTTCTTTGCTATATTCCTTGGTATTTTTATGTTTTTGTGTGGTTTTGATGTTTGTAGGAGTTTTGGAGCAACTTGCACAAAAATGGAGTAAAACCCTTCATTTTCACCTCTGCTAGTCAACCATCTTCTCGGATTTAATTGTATTGATATACAATGAACCCGATGACATATTATATACCGTTGGAAAGCTCTCGAAGTCTATTTTCTGGAGAAATTTACGGTTTATAAATCCATTCAGTGTACCAAAAGTTGTAATCAAAACAGTGTGAGAAGTATAGAAATGTAATTCCACAAATCACTGTAGCATGTATAATACGGGACACTGTAGCAGGTTACTGTAGCAGAGTATTTAAACACATTTTAGGGTTTTATTTTCATAACTTGAAGAGGGGAGAACGTGGTGGAGGCTGCAGCTCTGGAATTCTTTCATCTCTTGGAGTTCTTGAAGGAGAAAGGAAGCTTGGAAAGAGGAAGAACTACAATCCAAAGAGAATTACATCAAATTTGCTAAGTTTTCCCTTTCCCTTTCATTTTCTGGAATGTCTCCATATTGTATTGTATTTGTACGTTCTTCTGAATATGTGTAACTAAATCTGAATTGGTTGAGGGTGATTTCAAAGCCCTTGATATGGTTTTTGTAAGTTGATTGTGCAAGAATTGTTATCCAATTCTCTAATTGAAGTTGCTTGTATTTTCCCATGTTTAATGCTTATGATTGCTTGCTGATTGTATTTGGGTGGCCAACTGAATATAATCTGGACATTGTCTATTGCTAGATTAGAAATCTTGATCCGTAATTGTCTTGAATTTCTTATCATTAGTAGCAAAATTGTGATCAGAGATTGCAATTGGAGAATATAACCTAAGTTAAATAATCCGAGCTTGTGTGTTTATTGCTTAGATCAACCTGTCTTTCTTTTCGTAATGCATCCATTGAATTAAATTTAGAGAGCTTGTTCTAGGTTGTTTAATGGATAGAGATTAAATAAAGAGCCTGTTTTATTTAACAACAAAGTAAGGAAAGATTGGGATAACAAAGCTTATTGTTATCTACGGTTGATAATTTCAATGGTGTAATTGGATGATAATTCTACAATTAATTCGCAAATCCATATCTTGTGGTGGAGATTGATCCCTTAACCAGATTTCTATCATTGATTAATTCCCATTTCAATTAAGTTTGCATTGTGTTATTCATTAATTACCGTCGTATTCAGTTTTTCATCTAGTTAATCAACCAACAAAACCCCCCATTTAGTTAATTGTTGCTAGAAATAACAAATTCAATTAGAATCAATCCTCGTGGGAACGATATCTTACTTATCACTTTATTACTTGTGCGACTAGTATACTTGCTAGTTTTAAACGCATCATACCGCTACTTAGTCCACTTAGTGTCGTCCGTTTTATGCATACATTTCATATTCATCTTTAGTAGACATGTGAGGTGATTATTCAATCAAAGCAGCTATAAACATCCATAGAAAGAAGGAGGAGAATGGATTACATTTCCTTTCAAACATGGGGGAAGGGAAAGAGGATTACATTGTTTGTTCTTCAACAATAAAATAATTCTATTTCAAATAGAGATATTCCATACATTCATTCGTAATAAATTACATATCCAAATATAAACAATCAATTCAAGACTTAATAAATAGTGAATTCCTCATCACCATATATGAGTCTATTTTATACTTATAAAATCCTTACAAGTATATTCACACATTCATTCATTTGAATATTCATTCTAAGTAATGGTCCCTCACCATCAATGTGAGTCTACCACACTACTTCATGGCATCATACAATTACATTTATCAATATAATACATTCAAAAGAAGCAAATAAAATTCGACACATGGCTATAATCTAGTATCATGGCATTCTAGCCTAGATTTGATAAATTCTATCATGGTAATTCTACCTATTGCAATTCTAGCATTATTCACATTAATTCATGACATTTATAGCCTAATCATGGTTATCATGGCATAGTCTAGCAGAAACATGGCATTCACAGCATATTGTAGCCTAATTCAAGCAATCATCATCAAACAAGTCATTCAAGAGCGAAAAGGTAATTTTGACTTATTCTATGCTATTTCCTAGCATTCATCAAAGCAAATATAAGGCTTCCTTAACATGATTCTAATCATGTGCTCCTAAACATTATTCTAAGCATGTGCTCGTGAACATGTTTCTTAGCATTTGCAAAGAAATTAAAGTCCTAAGCATGATTCTAATAAAGAAGGGATAGCAGACTTACCTTGACACGCTTATCCATGTCGTAAAATAAACAAGGGTTAGAATAATTTATAATAACCCTAATATGCTTCTAAGCATAAAAATAAATTCTAACATGCTCATTCTAGGCATAAATAAAGCTAAACATGCTTAATTCTAAGCAAAAATAATAATAATAATAATAAAGAAGAATGATAAGAAGGCGGAGATAATCCACTCTGAAGACGTACCCTTTCTGAATTTAGAGCAATAGAATGCCTGAAAACTCTATACTGAAAAAGACTTCTTGAATTCTTGAGCGTGTCTTCAAGAGAAAGAAGAGAGAATTATTCGAAATTCAGTGTGTCTTGCAAAGTGGGAAGGGAGGTGTTTATATAAAAGAGGGGTGAAGCTGAAAAAGGAAGTTTTTTATGAAAATTTCTAAGAATACGCCACCAACAGCCAACCGGCCATTAGTAGACTATTGGCCAGCCATCAAATAGCTAGGCTGCTATTGGCTGTTGGTCAACAACCGGGCGGTTATTTGACCTTAGCCTCTTTGTTTTGTTATTTTGCACTGCAATCCCTTCTGACCTTTGCTTGTTGGGTCCTGTGTAACTTTTTGAATTCAATTCTGATTTATGATTTGTAAATGTCTATGAAAACTAGACATTCGTAGCTTTACAATGGTATATGATTAAACATTAAATTCTTTCTCGATTAATTTTTGTGATTTTTTAAATTCACTTATCAATTTTCAAGACCTTTCATCAATTCCTTCTCAACTCTCCCTTCGTAGCCTCTAAAGGCATTTTGGTCATCTTTTTTGCTCAACATCCATCTTTAATTTCGTCATCGAGCCTCAAAATTACAATTTTTGCAAGTCAATATTTCATTCTTACTCATTTTAATCATTGTCTCACCCTTTTTCTATTCTTTATACATGTATTCTGAGTGGTGGCGGCCCGTGAGAACTGGTCGGCTACTATGAGGATTGCTGCTCCATTCATCAACTACCACATGCTTCTTCTATGCATTGATAACATGATATGGTAGCTAGGTGATAGAGTTTGGGACTAGTTTGGGGGTCCATACCATCGTCAATTTCCCCCTTCTCCACCAATTTTGATAATAGATTTTACTGACTTGGCTGTGGGGACAGAGATGACTATCTACACTGCTGGGATTCATTTGAGTGAGATCGAGTTTCCAGTGATGACAATTTCTTATATTGAGTAGGCTCGAGCCACATTGTTATATACTAGGCTAGATCGACCTACTAATGAGATTCCCTACCCCCTACTAGTGCTCCTCGTGGCTCTTCTAGCTGTGTTGGTAGCTCTTTTGCTTGTCATGGAAAGAGATCGAGGGTTTCTTCCTTGGGTACGGGCACCTTTGCCTCTTTTATCGTTGCTAATGAGTAGCCACGTCTGCCTCTAGCCCTTACAATTGCTCTAACCATTCTAGCTGATCATGTGATTGACGACCTCTAGGCCTATTCTAGCAATGTAGTCTACACATGGGCCTAACTTTGTATGTTCCATTCATTCCTCATGATATCACTTTGGTAAGTCTTCTGACTATGTCTTCTTCAAGTTTTCTATTATTCTTCAAATATCTATTAGTTACAAAAATGCAATACAATGCAGGTACCACGATCTTCCATGGAGTGTGTCTTTCAGACGCAAGCTATTTCTTATAGGTATGTCTTGTAGATGTCTCACTAATATTAGGTAAATCAATATTCCATATTTCATGTATGCATGATGTCTATCTTAATAGTTTTTTTAACTGTATGCTCTTTGCTTGAATTAGACAAGACGTCAAGAGAATACTCATTTGGAGTGAGAGATCGAGCGTCTTCAGGCTAAGGTTACTGCCTTCTTTGTCAATGATGATTATGATGGTGATAAGTGAAACCTGTCACTATCACCTTTCTCCTTCATGTTGATTTCTTTTTGCATTGTCCATTTTGCTTCCATGTACGAACTTCTATGATGTACAATCGAAGTAATCGGTTGTATGAACAAACTTCAAAAACTTAGTGAAAATTCTTCTACCTTTAGTTTTGTACATTGCTTCTTATACTGTGCATACTTTAATCAATTTACATCCAAATTTATTAAATTATGAGCAAATTACAAAACCTGGTAGTCAAGCGCTCAAAATTGCTCGTTGATACACAAATCGGAAGTTGAAAACACAGAAAAGGTGGTCAATGGCCAGTTTGCCCTAACCACTGCCAACTACTGGCTGTCTTACCACCATGACCAGTGGTGAGACTGTTGTCTGGTAGTCCTTCCACTGCATATTGGTGGTTCCTCCTTTGCCCTTTTTGCTTTGCTTTTAGACTTTTAAGATGTTCCTTTTGCGCTTTCCTCCATACTTTTCAACACTTCCTTTCTCAAGCTTTCCTTCACACCCATTTGCACTTTTTAGCATGTCTGAGGCCTCTCTTAGGACCCTCCAGCCTCTCTTCAAGCTTTTAAAGGACAATGATTTGAGGCGGCTTGAATCCAATAGTCTCTCGAATTTGAAATTCCTTCGACATGTAAAGCGCAGGATTCCTTTCATAAAGACTATACGACCTTTTGGGATTCTCATAATCATGTCTTTTGTTTTAATAGGTAGGAGCTTTGCCCCTTGTATAAAGAATTCTCTACCATACTTGGTAGTCATTTGTCTAGTTTTGAGAGCATCATTATGTCAATTGTTGAGACACCATTGACGTCTGACCCTGCCAATTTCTTTGACTTTTTGGTTTCTACCATAGGTATTCGGACTAGAAGTGGTAGAGTAACATTGTCATCCATCATGCCTTTGCTTAAGATGATGGATAGGACCTTGTCTGGTTGGCTTTGCCTTTTTCAATTCTATCTGCTTACACAATCTCTATTGGTTTCACCAGATAGTCTTGGTGACCCACATCTTGTAGCTATCATTCATCAAATGGGACCCAATTCTATAGTAGTTCCCTTGATTCTTGCTAAGACATTGATTGGACTAGATCGCATTAGGATTGATCCAAGTTAGAGATTTGGTGGCAGTCTTCTACGTCTTTAGGTATTTTTCTTTTCACACTTATTTTTGCCTAAGTCACCCCTTGAGGTTTTCAAGTTAGTGGGTTTATTTTCTTTTTCTTCTTTTTTCTGTTTCTTTTCCATGCTCTAATTTTTGCCTAAGCCGTCCTTTTAGGTTTGGACTTAGCGAGCTTGCCCTAATTTTTGCTTGAGCCGCCCTTTTTGGGTTTTCAACTCAGCAGGCTATTTCTCTATTCTTTTTTTCTCTGCCCTAACTTTTGCCTAAGCTACCATTTTAGGATTTTAATTTAACAGGCTTGCCATAATTTTTGCCTAAGCTGCCTTTTTAGGTTTTCGACGTAGTAGGCTTTTCTTACTATTGTTATTATTATTTTTTCTTTTAGATTTGGTTACAAGAGAAGGTGTCTATTTTAGCATCGCATGAGAGGGATATTTCTCGTTATAGCTATTGACTTCATACAAGGAGGAGACTTGAGAGACATTCTTCTTGGGTTGACTGACTTTGAGTCATTGCTAATACTCAGATCCGTTGGCACTGTCCATGGTGGAGGCTGAAGCACGTGACAGTCGAGACCTACATCACATGTGTGCCTTTTGTAGGTTTCAGCCATAATTCATTTTACGATCTTACTAGACTGCTTTGGCAGTATAGGCTTAAGTAGAGATCGTGGATTCACCGACTACTTTCGATCCTGGGAGACTGTTTGCTCACTATCTAGAGCATGGGAGGGACTATTAGCCGCATCAGATTATCAAGAGGAATATGCTCCATGATTTTGACTTCATAACAGATGTTCGATACTAGGGTTAGATGGGTAACCCTTCAGGCTTCTACTCCTGATGCTGATGTTCGAGCTAGACAATATCGTGGGTGATATGGTGAGACTATTCATAGTTCAGGGAAGTGGCAAAGGCGACATTGATAGTTTCACTATTAGCTTAGATGTTAGATGCTTTCCTTTGATTATCATGCAAAATAATTAGTCATTTCATCAATATAAGTCCAATTGTTTGTTCTTCAAACAATATGTGCACAATAAGAAAACTCTTGTCATTAATCAATCATTTTTTGTTTTCTGATTAATTATTTTTTCCTCTCACCTTTTTTTCTTTTTTACTTCTCACTTTGACACATAGTATTTCTTCAGCCTATCTATGTTGATAGGCTTAGTGAACTCATTCCCTTCTATGTATGATAAGATGATGACCCTACTGGACATGACCTTCATCAGAATGAATATGACCTCCTAGTTGGGTTTGAACTTCCCTCTCAGATCAAACACTACTGGCCTTGCTTGTTTAAGGGCCAATTCCCCTTCTTTGAATTCTGTCACCTCTTATTCTCTTATTAAAGGCTCAAGTAACCTACTTTTGGTATAGTTGCATATGATATCTGGCCTTCATTCTTTTCTCATCAATCAAGGCCAACTGCTCACATCTATTTTGAATCCACTCCTTTTTAGGAATTTTCATTTCCATCAGAACCCTCACTGATTTCATTTCTATCTTAATTGATAGGATAGCATGAAAGTTGTTAGGCTTGTTGAGCTGAGCTTTTAAGTGACGTTCTATAACCCTATAACATAAATAATAACTTCTCAGGCCAATCTTTGTATGTCTGCACTGTCTTGGCCAATATCTTCTTGACTTCTTATTGGTCGCTTCTACCGCTTCATTTGCTTGTGGTCGATATGGAGACAACTTATAGTATTCAATTCCATACTTCTCAAACAAAGCTTTAGTCTTAGCCTGGAAATGAACCCTATTGTAAGTCACAACGTGATGTGGCACTCCAAATCTGCATATGATGCTCTCCTCAGCTTCTATCCACTTGGTGAAGTAGTCAATTGCCACCACCACATATTGATGCCTATTATTTCGCCTACAATGTCAACACCTTATATAGGAAAAGGCCACAGTGCTGTTATCTCTTGTAGCACTAAGGGTGGTTGGTGAATCAAATTTTTATTGATTTGGCATTGGTGACATCTCTTCACATACTAGACACAATCGGTCTCCATGGTTGGCCAAAAAAGCCTTGCCTCATTATCTTTTTCGTTAGCATTTGCCGATTCATGTGTGACCCACATACGCTATTATGGATTTCCTCTATAACCTTCTGGCTTTTTTCTTATCAAAACATCTCAGTTGCATCCCTTTTGGCATTCTTTTGTTCATCACTCCTTGATGATTAGTAAATTATTGGGCCAACCTTCATAATACAACCCTGTCTTTCTCATTGGCCTCATTTGGCAAAATTCTGTCTTTTATGGATCTATTCAGATCATAGAACCATGGCTCCCTATCTACTTCAACTTCCATTATATGCGGTTCCACGTAACGAGGACCCTATGCTTGTGATATCACAATTGGTCTCACCAATAATTATTGGGGTACTCACCCAAACGGATGCTAATGAAGCTAAGGCGTCTGCCATTTGGTTCTTGTTTCTAAGAAGAAAGGTGAAGCTACACTACTTGAACCTCCCAATGAACCATCTAATATGCTAAAGATACGGTTTGAGCCTTCCTTCCCTTAAGTCCCAATCTTCATTGGCTTGTGAAATAACTAACTTCGAGTCTCCCAATACTTCTACTTCATCGATACCTATCACAATCATAATTTCTAACCCAAAGGCACAGGCTTCATAATCACCCATGTTGTAAGTAACCCTAAACTCCAGCTTCTTAGCGAAAGGAATGACTTCTTCAGTTGGTAATACTAGAATAACTCATATTTCAGCCTTGTTTCTTTTGACAAACTCTGTCAAATAACATTCTCCATCCCACTACTGAGATTACCCTCAGATGTTCATCTGGGAAATCTAACTCCCATGGTTCATCGTCATTGACCAGATTCATGGCCAAGAATTCTGCTATGACTCTTCCTTTCACCACCTTCTTGGTGATGTATTCAATGTCAAATTATGACAATTGAACTAGCCATCTTGCCAACTTCCCTACCGAGGATTGTGCTTCATAAAGATACTTCACCAGATCCTCCTTCGAGACAACCTTAGCTTCTTTGAGAGTCACACCATGGCTAAGCACATCTTTTTCACATAACTATACTTCATCTCATACAGTAGCAACTTTTTACTAAGATCGTAGATGGCATGCTTTACACTATTCTCGTCTTCTTGTGCTAGCATAGCATCAATGACCTCATCTTCAAGAGCCAAATAGAGAACTAGATTCTTGCCAAGCTTTGGCGGTCTCAAGACAGGTGGATTATGTAAATACTTCTTAGTCTTCTCAAATGCCTTTTGGCACTATTTATTCCACACCGTCGACTGATCCTTCTTTAGGAGCCTAAAGATCGATGCATAAACTATTGTCAACTTGGTGATGAACCGGTTGATGTATTGGATATTCGAAAGAAACCCTTGAACTTATTTTTTTTTCTTAGGCAATGGCAAATCCGTAATTACCTTGACCTTGTTAGGATCTACCTCTATCCCCTTCTTCCCAACTACATATCCTAATAGTTTCCCTAAAGTGAGTTCAAAAACACACTTCTTTGGATTCAATTGTAGCTTATACTTCTTCATACTTTCTAGGAATCTGTCTAAAGCTTCAAAATGACCATGTTGAGTCTCATATTTCACCATCAAGTCATCTGCATATACTTCCATCTCCTTATGCATCATATCATGGAACAACATCATTGTAATTCATTGATAGGTTACCCCTACATTCTTCAACCCAAAGGGCATCACTTTGCAATAGTAGGTTCCCTACTTTGTAATGAAGACTATTTTCATTTTGTCTTTATTGGCCATCATTATCTTGTTATAACCAGAAAACCCATCTACAAACGAGAACATCACACTGGCGGCATCACTATCCACTAACACATCAATGCGAGGCAAAGACAAAGCATCCTTCGGTGAGGCCTTATTCAAGTCTCAATAGTCAACACACATGTGAACCCTTCTGTCATTCTTTGGCACAGGCATGATGTTGGCTAACCACTCTAGATAGTTCACCATATCTAGGAACTTGGCTTTAATCTGCTTGGATACTTCTTCCTTGATCTTTTGGGCCCATTCTAGTCTCAACCTTCTTAAATTTTGTTTGACCGATTTTATATGTGAATACGTCAGAATTGTATGCTTGACGATGCTTCTATCGATTCCAACATGTCATGATAGGACCATGCGAAGACCTCTTCATGCTTCTTTAGTAATTTTCAAATCTCTCTCTTTCTTTAGGAGTTGTATCAATTGCAATGCATATGTTCTTTGGTTTTTTCAATTGTACCAAGATTAATGTCATGAGTTTGAATGGCGTGAATATAAAATATACAAGTGAAATGCAAATTATCATGCACAATGCCATTAGGATAAACATCAAATAAGTAAGCAAAATTATTTTTTATTTCATTGAACTTTGAAACATAAACAATGTCCTTTTCCTCAAAGAGGTTAGAAACAAATACATCCTTATCTCAAATGTCTTTAATTCCTTCTTTAATGAAAGTAGCAAGGTCAACGGATGGGTCCATTGGCGGCTTTAGAAGCTTCTCTTGCTTAATCTTCATCTTCTCAATCTCTTCAGCTAAGTCATACCTTTTTGAGATTCCAACTTGAAGGATAT
Organism: Boswellia sacra; assembly: GCA_013180625.2. NCBI lineage: Eukaryota > Viridiplantae > Streptophyta > Magnoliopsida > Sapindales > Burseraceae > Boswellia > Boswellia sacra. Next base: position 35,857 of record SNVD02010491.1, read on the forward strand.
CCTTGAAAATTTCAAATTCAGGCTTTAACATTCCATTATAAACCTATAGTTCACCAGCTCCTTCATACTTCATATCTTGGGCTTTGACAAACTTGATGAATTCCCCATTCTTAGGCTTGAAGTATTCTTCTTCATCAGATACATAGCTCGACCCTCTTTTAGTAGTTTGGCCTTTAAAGTTTGGAAGGGATGGCACACTACTTTTATTCTTGCCAAGCCCAGTTTCTGGCAAATACCTTTGCTTGTTTATTATTCCAACAACAATCACTACAAGGAAATAACCTTTTTACCGCAAGCATCTACGGCGGTTTTTAAATACCAAAGTAAATGACAAACTTTACAGCGGTTATGGCAACCGCAGTAAATCTTACATAATATACCACAAACTTGTAGGGTTTTTAATTTTTTCAATTTCATGTTGGCGCAGCCGCTCCTCTTTTCACTCACTTCTCTTACCTTCCTCATTTTCTTTCCATCTAAACGCCATCTCTTTACCTTCTTTCGCTCACAGTTTGCTTCTCTCATTTTCTCCTCTCCCCCTGCCCAAGATCCAATCTCCCAAGATACCCCTGCACCTCTTTCTCTACCTGCGCTGCCAACACAACCACCCTCTGTCAATCCCCGCCGCCTCCCTCCACCATGTTGGTCCCACGATGAGACCGTCGCTCTGATAGATGCTTACCATGACAAGTGGTACGCGCTCTGTCGTGGCAACCTTAAGACCACCCATTAGCAAGAAGTCGCCGATACCGTGGGTCGACGATGCCCCATCGCTTTGCCACCAAAAACTGCTGTCCAATGTCGTCATAAGATGGAGAAGCTACAGAAGCGGTACTACATGGAGATCCAACGTGCCAGATCGATGCCTCTTTCTCCTATTATAGCCTCCTTCACTCCTTGTCCTTTCACAACCCTGTCACCTGTGCCATTCTCGGCTCCAAGGCCGCTTGCCGTTGGTCTGCTAACTCCAAATCTGCTGCGCCCGCCCCGCCCCCAGCGCCCCCCCCTTTCTGGTATGATTTACTAAGAGTCGATCTGGTATGATTTACTCTCTCTCCCTTTCGTTTTAATACCTAGAACTTCTCTTTTTTTCCCTTTTATAGAGTGTGGATCGATCTGCAGAGAGAGGCCATTTTTCTGTTTTAGGAACTCGAAAGAATTTAGTTTCTATCACTTTGTTGGAATTTTTCAGTTCGGATGACTAGTTATTGTCTGTGCAATCACCATATATTTTCATTGCTTGGATTTAAGTAATTTATGTTTTCTCTTTGTTTTGCGATGTGCTTCCTTACCCTTTTCATCTTTGTGTTGGTTTTTTAAAAAAAAAAAAATTTAATTTTTAACTTGGGTTTTTCAGATCGTAGACCACCAAAGGTAGGTTGTGGCAGAGGAAGAGGAAGAGGTAGAAAGGATGGTGCTGGTGGAACGCAAGTAAAATTTAGCTTTGACATGATCCTGAATATTTGTTCCTAATTATCAACATAGTAATTGAAGAAATTTGACATGATCATTGAATTGCTATGTCATTAAATTTGTTCCTAATTGCATGGCAGGGTAACAAAACAGATGTAGCGATATGCAGCTACGATGATCATTTTCTTGTAAGTATGAGACCTTCACTTTGTTTTGTCGATGCATGCATATGCCTTCACATCTGTGTGGTAATGTTTTCTAATGTGCGAAATGCTTCAGGTTATTACAACTCAAATAGGAACTATGGGAACAATCCTGCAAGCCAGGTTAGCAAGCTCTTTGCTGCAATATAATCATGTCTAGTTGTTTTGCACTACTCCATTTGTTACTTTATGGTTTCACCTTATGATGGGGACACTATCACGACTTCTAATGGTAATAGAAAGATTCAGGTTTGGGTTTCTAATTTTGTGTGTTATAAGAAAGGTTAAACCTTAGTAGAATTTGAACAAACAAATATTGTAGCGGAAGGTTGTTGACTAGCTGTTTTAGAGTATCTTGTATCAGCTAATTGGTTTAAGTATTCAATTAAACCCTGTCTATATTATAGACATGGCTTATTTTTGGACATAGATTTTATTTTATTTTATTATCCTTATTATGATTTTTTTTCAAAAAAAGGTTTGAAGGTGATTTTGTTTAGTCATCATCTGGTTAGTAGTTATTTTAGAGGAATGTTTTCCCTTTGCCAGGAAGGAAGAAGGAATGTCAATCCATCCAACATTTAATGTGTCTGTAATATTTGGAAAACGAGATGAGGTAATCTAGCCTGCATTTTATTATGTTGATTTCATATCCTGTATTATTTTTCCTTGATTTTGACATGATGCAACTTCTGCAGCCTATGCTAGTGGCATGTGCTCGTCAACTGATCGAACAGATAAGGTATATATTTAAAATTCTGCTTTGTAGTTAAATCATGATTTTATTTTTCTCCTGGTTGACCTTGCTGATATCAATTGCCTCAGAAATAACTGTCTTGTTCTTCTATTAAGCACTTTCATGTTTGTCAAAGCTAAATCAGCATTACCCTTTCTACCTCTAAATTTCACTTAAATTAAATTTTAAGTAAAATTTAGCAAGTAAAAGTAAAGAAAGGATTGAAGACAAATTTGGTTCATTAATTGAATGATCCTGAGTCCTTAATTGTTGTTGAATTGAGTTAAAATATGGATATAACATTGTTTTTATCAGTACCACTTGATAGTTGTACCAAAATAAGTGACATGAGAACTAACTTGTATAACAAAGAAATATAAATCAAAATATATGATTTATATACAAGTTATAATCAACTTAAAGACAACTCATTTGAGGTTGCAGATTGTTTTCAAACAAAATAATCAATTTATTTTATTTTCAAACTTCACAAAATGCAAACTGCTTGTTTAAGAAAATTATTAGCTTTGATTGTTTTCAAACTTGAAATCAATCTTTCAAGTTATCTAGAATATGAATATGATATAGGATTCATCGCAATGCATGCTACTGGCCAAATGAGACATTGACTGTTTCTTGAGACCAATCTTCTAAGTCAAACTTGAGGTACTATTTCAAGTTTTCAACTGAAGTTTCTTGCTTGTCTTGCCATGTATCATCTTCTGAGAAGTTTGAAATGAGGTGTACTTAAGGCTACTGATTTGGATCTAATTTTATAAGTTGGTGACTTTTCGTTAATTAATTTACTTGTCTATTTACTTTTGAGTTCTCTTACTGAACTTAATGTTCCACTTCTTTGAAATTTAATATAGATTACTTTGTGGGTGGAAAACATGTACCTGATTTGAATAGTCTGGTCTTAGAAGATAAAATATTTATCAGCCTTTGCCAAAGAATTTTTTGAGTTGAGATGTGTTTAGTTATATGATTTTATTTTGCCTTATGCCTACCAGGGAGGGGCTGGAAACTGTTTAAGCTTTTGCCAATGGGTTGTCAGTGGACAATTGGATCTGCTGCAAATTCCAAATGCTAAACCGGCCATTAGCTCCTGTACTCATTTTCTTATTTAACATATGATACTACAGAAATTTTCTCTTGTAACAGCTATTGTACATTAATATTCTGGAGCTAATATAAGTATTAGATTTTGTTGTATCCTAACTAATCCACTCATCTACTTCTCTCTCAAATGGTGTGTGTGTATATATATGGATATTTCCTATTCGGCAGGTTTTTGTGTATATTGTTTTCCTCTTTTAGGCTTTTGAGTACTTGACTTTTGTGGATTTTTTAGCCTATCAATGTTGTTTAGACTTTTTACCGTAGGCTCTCGGCCTGCGGTAAATAATTTTTATCAGATCAGATTTTTTACGGCGGGCCAAACACCCGAAGTAAATAGTTTTTCACTAGACTACGAATATTTACGGCGGGCTAATGGCCCGCGGTAGAACCTTTTTTACCGCGGGCCAAAACTGCGGTAAAAAGTAAAATGAGTTTTTACGGCGCCATTTTATACGGCGGGCTTAAACCGCCGTATGCCCGCCGTAGAAGGGTTTTTACCGCAGTTTCGGCCCGCGGTAAAAGGGTCATTTTCTTGTAGTGAATTAAACTGACCTTGTCAATCATAGTTACATGAAAACCACCCACATAAGGTATCTCTCCAACCTTCACGCTCAAAGCAGCAGGTGCAATGGTTCAAGTAGCATGGATAGTCACTATCTTTCCATCTAGGTTGAAGTGGATCTTCTGATGCAAAGTGGAAGGAACTTCACTAAATGAATGGAACCATGCTCAACCCAACAAAGTAGAAAGGTGACAAGAGTGTTAAGGACCGTGAACTCGATCATGACTTCAATCGGCCCAGTCTTCACTAATGCCTTGAAAATCTCAATGGCACTCTTCTTTGAGTCATTATTGGGGGTAACCCTCAAAGGAAAAAGGATCAATCCCTTCAAGAGTAAATAGGACACTACAACATGGATGACTTTTTACGTTTAGCCAAAATTGCCGTAGAAGTGATTTTACAGTGGTGATATTGCGCTTTGCAACCGTCGTAAAAACAATCACTGTAAAAGCTTTAATGACGGTTATTGTCTACCACAAAAAAATCTTTTACAACAATTTAGTTGTTCGCCGTACAAACAGATAATGAAACAGGATTGGTAATTACCATACCTTTTTCAAACTGCTGTATATATTGGGGCTTTTTATGACGAACAAAAAACCACTGTAAAAAGTCTAGAAACCATCGTAAAATTTTGTTTTTTACTTTTTTGCAAAACCGCCATGAATTGATTAGAATCGTCGTAAATAGTTTCTTGAAATTTTTTTGTGACGATCACGAAACTGCCGTAAAAAGGTCTTTTTTTATATGGTTTATTTTGCTGTTTTATATTATTTCCTATGAACAAAATGATTATCCTATCTCAAAAATATTTTTTGATATAATTCTTCAATCGTTCATTCAATGAATATAATGAAATCAAATCAAATGTCAAGATATCTCACATAAATAATTCAATCATAATCTAAGAAAACCAAATATAACTTGATCATCATCCACACTGCTCAGCATCCTATAATCAAAAAGTTAAACAACATCTCAGTTACACAGTTTAACAACCTTCACATAATTTAATCATCTGATAAGTAAACCACAAAACTTGGTAAACAACCTATAGGAATAAATTTGCAACCAAGATCATAATCATTAAGTAACATTATGTATTTTGAAACAAATTGTTTAATTTCATTTTTATATCTATTCGTTCTTTTGGTTTGATTCATGATCTATGATGTTGTTTGTTCCGTGAATATCATATTGGATATGACTACGATGTCCGCATGAAGCATCTAGGACCCATTTAGGACAAAAAACAAGGAACATAAGTTAAAAATATGAGTCAATTGAAACTACATTTTTAACTTTAAAAATAAGTAAATACTGGTCTTACAGCATGTCTCTCTGCAAATTCTGGAAACCTCTCCTACAAAAAGGAAACAACTTCATCATACATCACCTTCACGTTGTTGTGATCCTGCTTCAAGTTCTTGTGTGCTTCATTTAAGTTTTTGTGTGCTTCGTTCAAGTTGTTATGTTCTCACTGTAAAGTACCCAACTTTTCCCTCAAGTGAATATCAGATGAGCTGTTACCTTGAATGTTAGTCAGAGATGGACCAAAATCGTATGTCTGAGCATAACCAGGATGATCAAGTCCCATTACATTGCCAAATACCTTCTCTCTCACTTGTTGAGTTTGTCAGTCTTGTGGAAATTGAGACAAACCTTCATTAAATTGACTCTACAACGTAATGAAAACAAATAACAAGTTAATGAAGATAAAGTATTAAGTAAAAACTAATTTATAGATAATGGATAAAGATATAAGTTTAAACGATTAAAGAACTTACAATTATTTCTACACTTTCATCATCACCTATTTCTCGATTGCTTTTTGTTCTAGTCTTGACGAAGACATTGATGTGATTAGTTTGTTCTCCATTTCTTTTCATCTAAACAAAAAAAAAAAATGACATAACTAGTAAAATGATATAAGTAGATCTTAATAACCAACAAGTAAAGAGCATATTCAAAAAAATATAACTTACCACTTCTCGTTTCTACGCAAACGACATGCTGCCTATTCGATGAAGTGCAACTTGTTGTGCTCGATTTATCTTATTCTTCTCTCCAACTTCCTATAATATAAACAATGTTAACAACAATTGTATTATATGACTTATGGGATTATATAAACATATACAAAATCTATACCTTTTTTTATTGTGCTAGGCACATACTTTAGCTGGCTCCATGCCCCAATAAGCTACAAGAATAGGCCACTAATCTGGGTGAACTCTAAGAGGAGTAAATTTTAACTGGTCTTCATCCATATCGTATTTCTTATAGTAATCTCTCTTCACACGAGCTTTCCAATCCCGTCAAAGGTTTCCAATATGTTGTAAACAATGAGGTCTATACTCATCAAGAACATCCGTATTATTTTATAATAGATTAATGGAGATACAAATAAATATGCATGTGACCTATGAATTTCTTAAAAATAAACTACCTTCACTTCTTTCCAAATGGCATCCAAAAGGTATGATGGCATATTTTGCCGCCTAGGACAAGTCAATGGAGCCATGTTGCCATTTTTGGCTATAATTCAAAGTTGGGTGGTTAATTTGTCTTTGTTTGTGTTTATTGGTTGCCATTGAGAGTTAGACTAAATATGCAACCTCCGACCTGTACCCCACTCAAGAACAGTTTGAGCTATACCATGTCCTATTACAACACTTGATGTACCACCCGCATCTATAAAAATACAACAAACAAATGTTTAAACAATCTTAAATTTAAATTAGACATTAAAAAAAAATCATACAAGTACATACCTTCATTATTTGTTTCAGTCTAGGAAGATGTTGTCCATTATGATCGAGATTCTGCTTCCCCTTGTATTACACTCTCCATAGAGATGTCTCTTGGTCTCTTTAGCGACATAGTTACCTATTTAAAAAACATTCACATTCATAAATGCTAATATCTTTTCTTAAGTTCCATGATAATTAACGTACACATATAATAAAAAATTACAACCAACCTTAAGTTCAATTGAACAAACTATATATTTCATTCATAACAAGTAATAGTTACACCTAGACAAGAGAAAATCACATAATTGGACAAAAGAAGAATGTCCCCAAAATACAAGGTAGATAAAGAATCACATAATCAATAAGAACATGTCAAGCAAATTAAGTGCTATGAATCAACATCATCTTTGGTCATCATGGTCTTCTCAATTGATGATCATTGTTGTTCCCTCAACTCCTTACCTAACCCATTGAACATCTTCCTCACAAAAATATCCTCTTTCATCTAGTTCTCGTTGTGTATATAGCCCAACTTGTGACATCATGTTCCCAATAGTTGAATTTTTGGAATTGAGATCAAATGTATCTCTTATTGACATTTTAAGAACAACATGCCAAGCTTCATCTACATGATTTTGAATATAGCAAACTTGCTCTTCTTACTTTGCTAAAATGAAAGGTTTATCATTAATACCGTTATCTTTGTATAATAGATGATTAAAATTAACCATTGTGAAAGTCAAACTCATTACACTTCTTTCCAGTCCGATTATCAACCCAATTACGCTTGAACAAGATGAAAGTCATGTCATTGACGTATCGAATATGAATTATATCTGTTAACACTCCAAGAAATGTTACACTACCTGAAAGACGATTTTGATCTCGTGCACTAGCATAACTCATGGTATGGGCCTTCAAAATAACACCAAATTGTTGTGTGATTTTGTACTTATTGGTCTCCTTGGTGTGAAATTTAAAGCCATTAACAACATAAGATTTGTAGCAACATGCACCCCATTTAGGTCCACTAGCTAAATTGATGATTTCCTTAGACAGTGATACATTTGAGGTCTCTTTTAAGGATTGAACCGATGGAAACACATATAGTTGGCAACAAAAATCCCTATAAGCAAAAATATTAACGAAATATTTGGCACTTACATGATCACAGAACCATTTGTGGAATTTTTTATTATGCTTTTTTTGAATTTCATGAATAGAAGAATGAGGCATTTCAATTTGAAGTTCGTTAAGGTGTTTTTTGAGCGAGAAGATATTAGAAGATATAAAAAAGAGATGAAAGTACCTTTACTTAGCTGTATAGAAAAAAAGAAAGAATTATATAGAAAAAAGAAGATATGCAACATCTATCCAAATTTGCAAATTCGCCTTTGAACAACATACAATTGTTAGGACAAGCATCCCAAGTCTTGTATGCAAACCCCAAGTCAGTAGTTGTCTTTTGCGCTTCATAACATGAAGAAGGAATTTTGACTTGGTCAAGAATGGTCTTCTTCAAAAGTTCTAGTAACTTTGTCACTAATTTGTCGGTCCATCTATGCAAAATTTTAAGTTGCAAAAGTGAACAGTAAACGAAAGTGATGTAAAATTTTCACAACCCAAATACAAGGGGCACTCTGCCTGTTCAAGTAGTTTTAAAAATGTTTCAGTTTCACTATCTAATGGACAACTACTACCTTCACCAAAATCATTATTTAGAATCCCTATAGCTTCATATCTCACTCCAACCATATCATCACCCCCTGTAGATTCACAACCAACCTTAAAATGTTGGTTAGGTTGATCAGACCTTATAGGTGTATATTATTCACCATGTAAGGTCCATCTCTTGTACGTTCTTAAAAACCCATTACATATCAAATGCTCCCTTGCTGTGTATCTTTCCATAAGATATTAATTGTGACATTTCTTACATGGACATAATATTCTACTGTAATTCAGTAAATTGCCAAAAGAAAAATTTAGAAATCCCTCCACCCCATTGAAATATGCTTGACAACATCGATTTAGTAAGTCAATCCAACTCTCATCCATGAGAATTTCCCTTAAAAGTAATAAATAGATTTCATATCAATACAAATTTATTCATGCACAAGTTAATAAATGTAATATGAAACCTAGTTGCAAACATTTATCTAAAAGGTTGGCGGTCCTATCCCATTCAAGAATTCATAACTTTGTATTATAAACTAGTAGTCACGTGTTGCTCCATCTTAATGGAAAATTTGATAGATAGTTCTCCAAGTGCACACGTATATAGTTGACTGAATGTATATGTCATTTCAAAGTTTGAAAATTAGCACAAAACACACAATCATCTATTATGTACTCTAAGAACATGAGGAAATGTAACCAAATTTTCTAATAAGATGGAACAAAACATGACCAACTAATTTATAATACAAACTTTTGCATTCTTGAATTGTCCAAATTCAGACAATTCAAGAATCATTACTAAATATGCACTCTTCATTGTCATCTTTCGATGAAAATGGGAAAAGATATATGTCAGATAACAATTCTTGAAAGGGGGTCTAAGCTTATACGCATAAATAACAATTGAATATAACAAATATAATTCATGTTAATAAACGTTTCAATGAATATAAGAAAACATAATATTTATAACAAAGTATAGAAGCGGGTTCCGTACTTTATATGAAGCAGCCAATGTAAACCTTCTTCTTTTGGCTCTATTGGTTTGTAGTATCTACAATGTACATCTACAAGGAAAAACATTAATTTCAGATAAGGAAAAGTCATTTAGTTTAGAATTTGTTGGGTTGGTTTATATTTCCATTTAGTGGGCTGGTTGACTTTTTTGTCTTGGGAGTTTAGTGGATGGTTTGCTACACATTTTTAATTGTTAATGTGAGCTAGTTTGGTACTTCTTTTTTGAGTGGGCTTTTTCCTTTTTTTGTTTTTGAGCTTAAGTGGGTTGGTTTGCTTTAATTTATTTTTTTAGAGTGGGTTGGTTTGGTATTTGTTTCTATAGTGGGCTAGCTCACTTTTATCTTTTTGGGCATAACTGGGCCGGTTCGTTTTAATTTTTTTCCCTTGGTGTGTGCTGGATTGGTACTTTTTTGTTTAGTGGGCTATTTTATTTTTTGTTTAAGTCGGCTTAGCATGGGTTGCTTTGGTTGTTATGGCTGTAGTGGATTGGTTGGGTTTTCTTTTGGGTTTAGTGAGCTGGTGTGGCCTTTTTTTTGCTTTAAATGGGTTGCTTTGGTTTTTTTTTATTTTTT
>SNVD02010493.1:0-46576 GCA_013180625.2 Boswellia sacra
TAGTAAATGCTGATAAGTCATTTGATATTGAATTTCGATTATTGTAGTTGCTTGGAGGAAAGGTATTTATATGATTTAATTTAATTTCACACTTAATAACTTTCCAACATTAAAAGATCAACTCTCTCAATCACAATGATAAAAATCAATACCTTGCTATGGACTCTGCAGCAGATTTTACGAGGTATTGATTTTGGGCCATGATGGGCCGGGCCAAGCCCACATTGTATATGGGCTTGAGAAGGCCGTAGTTTTGATCGCATAAGATTTGACTCGAAACTTCATCTTCGGCTTTGGCACGCAGCAGTCAGCACGCACCCAAGAGCAAACGCATCGCATCCCAATCGCAACAACCGCAAAGGCGAAGCAAACGCATACGATGGCGCCGCCTCCTGGTCCCTACTCCGGCACCAGCACTCTTGCCTTGGTATATCATTTTCTTTCTTGTCCTTTTGATCCAAGCAACTAATTGATTTTTTTTTTTCGTTATTTGAAATTGTTCTGTTTTGTTTTGAAATTGTAGTTTTTGGCTGATTGTTTGTGAAAAAATGCGATTTTGTGATCTATTTTTCGTGGGTAATCATGAACAGGTAGCTCGTGTTTCGGCGTTCTCGTTTGGGGTCGTTTATGGCAACATTAAGCTCAAGTACCTCAAGGTACTATCAGCATTTGCTTCAACTTGTTTAAAGTTTTATTTCTGTTTCTAATTTTAAAGTGCAATTTAGCGTTGAATTCCTCATCTATGATTATTTATCTCTAAGTGGATTTACTATTATTTTTTATTTTAAAATTTTAAAATTTTTTGTTTATTATTTGGATATGCATGATGGATAATTGTGGTTGCTTGCTGGGTTTTTGACTGCTGGTAGTACATGAGCTTTGGTTGTTTCATGAAATTTATTATTGCTTGAAGAGAGGTACACTAATTAATTTTTTCCTCTCATGCCCTTCTCTGTAATTGTTAGTTTTTCTGTTCTTTTCAATGAAAAGTGTGCAGAAATTTTGTGGAATACCTTCCGTGAGTAACTGATTGTCACTCCAGTGTTAAGGTTTAGATCTTGGAGTCACTTGATACCAAATTATTTTTGTTTGATCAATATGACGGTTTAATGGAAATTTGTAGGAGTTAGGATAACTTAGAATCCAAAAAGTACATGGTTGAGTCAAAGTGTGGAGTCAGTGGCAGCTTGATGAGAAGATGGATGCACTTTATTTCATATTGATGTTTTGTCGCTGTTCTTTTGTTCTTGATGAGGATTTACCATTAATGCTGTGTTTCTATTTTATCTGTAAATGGATGACTATTTACCTTTGGAAATACTTGGCTAAATGTTAGTATTTAACATATTCAGGCAAAGGCAAAGTCCCAACAGAAAGCTGAAGCGAAGGCTCAAGCGAAGGCTCATCATTAAGGATGATGACGGGATCTGTTTCTAGTTGGATGAGCATTCAAGTTGAGTGTAGAAATAATCTTCAATGAAAAGCAGCATTGTATGGTTTTCTACACCTTGCGGGCTACTTTGCATCAAATTTTTTGGGTCAATTATTTTTATTTTTAGAAATTTCACTTTGATCAATGTTGGCCATTGTTATAGAGGGTAACTTTCAGTTTAATAGACAAAGAGATGTTTGTTAAAATGGTTATCGTACTTGATTAGAATAATAAATCTTTGTTACTTTTAAGCCCCAATTACCTATGGCATTTTCTGTGCACAGTTTGATTCAACCTTGCTGTTTGGTTGTTAATTATCTAATTATCTTACTGGTCTTTGTGTGGTTGAAGTTTTATTCGGTATTAATTGTTTAGTGGAGATGCTTGTATGATGATGAGATCATCTCCAAGAAATGCTGCTATTTGTTTAGATGTTACTTTTTTTTCTTTCTTGAGGATCGTAACTTCTGTTCTTGTTAGGCCTTGTAATTGGTCCTTATCTTCTGCGAAGTGAAGAAACCATGTGCATTACTTGGTTCATTTTATTTCATTGCAATGCCAAATTGTGTTTTCGGGAAACCAAGACAAGGATTTTTAAAATTCATGAACGTCAAATCTGTTGAGCATTTATGATGTGTTAGTGTCTGCTTATGATCTGAAATTGGAGAAAGTAGTACATAAATGTAATTATGGGTTAATATGTGAATTTGACTTGCTAGATAATTTGAAAATTTTAATTCATTTGTTCTGAAATTTGAAATAGAGTGGAAGCGATAAATAAAAATATAAAAATGTTTCAAGTTATAGAAAGAGTGTGTACTTAAGATTGCATAGATTGTCAACTTAGACTTTCTCTTAAAATTAGCAAACGCAACTAAAATGCCAAATAAAGAGAAGCAGAAGAATGATGAGAAACATATACATATGGCTTCCAATTCTCATTGGTTTTGTGTCTTCCAACTTTTCTTACTGTACATTTTATTTCAACATGATTTTCTCTCAAATGGCACTGCCGGAGTTACTGTTTATTTTGTCGGTTTTACGAGTTACGCTTTGAGATTCACACATATTGTAGATCGAAACACGCTAATCAAACTTTCCTTCTTGAGCCTTTCGAGATTTCGAACGGAAAACGTTCAAATCTACAGAAAAAGGGTATCGATTTTCACTATTCACGACGGCAGAGTGGCAAGTGAATAGTCACCGTCAGCGTGGTCAGCTTTATCTCGGCCCGTTCTGCAAATCTTTCTTCAGCACCGAAATCTGTTTCGACCGTCTTCAGCCCCGTCCACAGAGTTTTTAATCTATTATTCACCGCCGCTTTTCTGTTCGACGGCGAGTGGGTCGTCACCTCCAGTACCAAAGTGTAGATCAAGAGGCGTTGATCAGGTTTCCCTTCTGTAGTATCGTCGGATTCCCAGTATTTCTCCTTGAAATCGCATTTATATTTTCGGAGATACTATTCCTGACGGCGGTAGTACTGTTCATCCGGAAATACTATTTATCGATTCTTCCAGGTTGCTCCTCAGCATATTATATGCATATTTGCTTATTGACTGACACCCAAATTCCTTGCGGATAATCAAATCCAGGGAGCGACATCAACAGAAACTATTCACTGGTTCTTTTTTCATGCCCGTTTTGGTGACCGGTATGCACACCCTATATCGCAATTTCACATTATCTTCTTTAATTTGTTCTTGAACTGTTGTGAACTTGCTTTTCTGCATGCACCTGCTTATTTGGATTGTCGGTTGGATACTTTGGTTGAATTGACTGATTTGGAGATATTTGGTTGAATTGATTGTTGGTTGGTATTTTGGAGTTAATTTTGGTTTATTGCTTCCAGTTGAGGTTACCCACTATTTTCACCACACATTTTCTAGCCTACACTATACCATCCCTACTATTGCCACCTCCGCCCCTAACAAACAGAACCAGACCCAACGCCTGCCTCGTGCCACTCAAACACACCCACCTGCCCGAAACACCACCCTCAAACAACCCTTACTCAAACCACCCGGTTCTTGGGCTGATAGGGTTTGGGTTACTGAGGCCAGCACTAGATTTTGCCTTGACCCGATAGCCCGGAAGGACCCGGGTTCAATCCTTGAGCTCCTTGATGAGCTGGTTGATGATGCGGGGGCTGATTGGTTGCGCTGTATCGTGGGTTTTTTTCCTCGGTATACTATGCCTTTTCATGCTGCACGTTCCATTGCGATGTGTGCATGGCAGTCTAGTGGTTTAGAGGATGTCTGCTCTACTGGGACGAGATTCTTGATTTTCAGATTTAGAACAGTGGATGAGGTTCAGGATATTTTAGAGAGAGGACCCTGGATGTTTGGTAGGAAGCACATCATTCTTCAACAATGGAATCCTCATTTCTCTTTTGATCAGAGCAGGATTTCCAGGATTCCAGTCTGGATTCGGTTATATGGACTACCATTTCCATTGTGGTCAACCAAAGCACTCAGTGCTATTTCTAGTATGGTTGGTCGACCTTTATCATGTGACGGGATGACTTATGAGCACACTAGGTTATTCTATGCCAGAGTCTGTGTTGAGATAGATGCGGAGCATGCTCCAGTGCAAGACTTTGAGATCCGGTGTAAGCTTTCTTCTGAACCGATCAAGATCAGGGTAGAATATGAATGGAAGCCAAAATGATGTCCCAAGTGTTGTTTGTTTGGCCATACTTGTCCGATACCTGTTGCAACTTCTGCTCGTACAGAGGCTGAGGCGTCAGTTACTACTACAGCCCTCATCTTGAGAGATAAGGGGAAGACTGCTGACCCTGTTGTTGCAGCAGCTGTTCATATTGAGCCTGGCCAAGATCAGATTAGTGCTGAAGATATAACCCCAGCTCTAAGAGACAAGGGTAAAGGTATTATTACTGACTCCACACCAGCTGGACCTCTTGCACTATTGACTTCAAATCCAGTAACTAGTGGGGCAGATTCGATGGAAAGGATCTTTACTAAACTAGGCCAGATTGCTACCCATGGTTCGAGTTCTGAGTCAGATTCTGATCCCGATTCACTATCTCCTATTGAGACTCACCAGGATCAAATTCTGAAGTGCCCTGATAGCCCTGTAGCTACTTTACCTGATTCTTCAAGGATTGCTCCTCAAGAGAAGGTTATTGCTCCGGGTTCTCCAAAAACCCTTACGGAGCCTTTGGATAGTCGACGATCTAACTCTATTCCTATTCCTCCTGTTGGTCAGGGTAAAAAGGTCCAGAGTAAAAAGGGTGGCAATGGGGGCAAAGGAGGCGTGCGCCCCAAATGATTTCTTTTTTCAGTCATGAGTTATTTCCAGTTTCCTATGATAGGAAGTTGGAATATTAGAGGCCTTAATGGCTTCTCTTCGCAGCGGACAGTTATAAATTGGATTTCTAAGTATTCTTTAGGTTTGATTGGTCTCTTAGAGACTAAGGTTGATCAGTGACACCTTACTTCAGTGGTTTTGGGTATTTGTCCTTCTTGGAAGTTTTTATCCAATGCCACTGAGTCAATTGCTTGCCGAGTTTTGGTGTGTTGGGATCCTACGTTGTATAGGTTGAGTGATCTGCAGCTTTCTTCACAGTGGATTGTTTGTCGGGCTACCAGATTATCTGATGGGGTTTCTTTTGGTTTGCTATTTGTTTATGGTTCTAATGATCCGGGTGTCCGTCGACAGTTATGGGACTGTATCAGAGCTCAGTCCAGGGATTTTGGTGACTTACCTTGGTTGGCATTGGGTGATTTTAATGCGATTTTACGCTCGTCGGATAGAGTTGGAGGGGATCAGGCTTGGCGTGGTTATATGGATGATTTTGGTCAGTGTATACATGATACAGCATTGATCAGAGTTCCATCTCTTGGACTCCGGTATACTTGGCATAATGGGTAGCAGGGAGAGGGTACTATTCTCCAGACTCTTGATTGGAGTTTCGGTAGCGCTTCTTGGTTCTTGACTTGGCCAAACACAACTTCTGAGATTCTTCCACGGGATGTTTCTGATCACAGTGCTTTGGTCATCAGGTTTGGAGATCAACGTAGGCAGACCTTCAGTCCTTTTAAATTTTTAAACTTTTGGGTTGACCGAGAGGATTTTTTGGAGATTATTCAGAAATGGTCTACGCTTGTGGACGGGGATCCTTTGTTTCGAGTTACGCAGAAATTGGGGTTGTTGAAACGGGAGTTTAAAACTTTGCATGCCAAGGCCTCTAGTCACATCTCTAGTAGGGTCAGTGAGGTTAGGGCTCAGTGGGCAGCAGCTCAGGCTGCTCTGGATGAGAACCCTTCTTCCCCAGAGTGTATTTTGGCTGAGAGGGATTTTGCTAAGCAGTATTTTCAGTTGTGCAGGGATGAAGAGGCTTTCTTTCGGCAGAGGTCTAGGATCCAATGGCTCTCTCAGAGGGATCAGAATACTAAATTCTTTCACAAGTCTCTGATCCATAGACAAGTCAGGAATCAGATTCGTCAGCTTGAGGATGAGGTTGGCACCATTGTTACAGATAGAGGCGACTTAGGTCATCTAGCTGTGAGGTATTTCCAGAAATTGCTTACAGCTCCTCCTCGCCCTTCTCTTGTAGATGCTTCTCGATTTTTCTCTGGCAGAGTTTCTACGGAGATGCTGCCTTCTTTAGTGTGCCCTATTACTGATAATGAGATCAGGTCAGCTTTATTCTCGATTCCCGATGATAAAGCTCCAGGACCGGATGGGTACACTTATCTGTTCTTTAAACGGGCTTGGGACATTATTAGTGTTGAGTTTATGGCTGCAGTGCGCTACTTCTTTGCGACTTGTTGGATGCCGAAGTGTGTTAATGCCACTCGGATTGCCTTGGTCCCCAAGGTTGAGACTCCTCGGACTATGAGTGACTTTCGACCAATCTTATGTTGCAACGTTTTTTACAAGTGCATCTCTAAAGTGATTGTAAACCGGTTCAAAGCAGTGTTACCTGATGTAGTTGGGAGTTCGCAGTCAGCTTTTGTCCCAGGTCAGAGGATCTCTGATGCCATTCTATTGACACAAGAGCTTATGCATAATTACCACCTTGGGCATTCGCCTCCTCGGTGCGCGTTAAAGGTGGATATTCGCAAATCTTTTGATACTGTCAGTTGGGATTTCATCATTTTGGGATTAAGGACGATTGGTATCCCAGAGTATATGGTCCGATGGATTGCGATATGCATGTCTTCTGCTCATTTCTCGGTCGCTTTAAATGGAGAGCTTCATGGTTTCTTTCCCACTTCTAGAGGTGTTCGACAGGGTGATCCGTTGTCGCCATACCTTTTTGTGTTGACCATGGAGGGTTTGAGTGGTATTCTTCGGGAGGCTTCTCAGCGGCCTGGATTTCGATACCATTGGAGATGCCGGCAGATTTCTCTTACTCATCTTTGTTTTGCAGATGATCTGATGGTTTTTTGCAGGGCAGATGTGGGCTCTGTTAGGGTAGTTCATGATGCTTTGCAGGAGTTTACAGAGCTCTCTGGTTTAGTTACAAATTCGGTCAAGTGCCATGTCTTCTTATCTGGAGTCAATGATGAGGATCGTACAGTGTTGCAGTCCATCTTGGGTTTTCAAGTGGGGAGTTTGCCAGTTCGATATTTGGGGGTGCCATTGATTAGTACCAGATTACGTCTTTCAGACTGTGCTTCTTTGATAGAGCGGATTCTCTCGAGGGTCAGATTGTGGACATCTGCTGTGCTGACTTATGCTGGCCGTCTCCAGTTGATTAAGTCGGTACTATTTTTCATCCAGGTCTATTGGTCATCTATGTTTATTTTACCGGCAGCTGTGGTACGGAAGATCGAGGGTATTCTGGCTGCTTTCTTGTGAAAAGGAATCTCTTTGTCTCATTTTGGGGCCAAAGTAGCTTGGGATTCGGTTTGCTATCCATTGAAAGAAGGGGGTTTAGGAATCAAGCGAGTGAAGGAGTGGAATCGTGCTGCTATTTTGAAGCATGTTTGGAGACTTCTTTCTGACAAGTCTTCCACATGATCTTTTTGGGTTCATAAGGTACTCCTTCGGGGTCGCTCGTTTTGGCAGGTTCGGGTTACTTCTGGAGCCTCCTGGTCTTGGAGGAAGATTTTACAGAGTCGGGATTGGTGCAGGGGTAAATTTGTCTCTTCTATTGGAGATGGACGTGATACCTCACTTTGGCAGGATTACTGGTTGCCGCAAGGGCGTCTTTGTGATTTGTTTTCATTCAGGACTCTTTCATCTACAGGTCTTCCCTCAGATGCAAAGGTCTCAGCTATCATTCAGGATGGAGATTGGGCTTTTCCTGAAGGTGGACCGGACCTCAGACGGGTTTGGGACTCTATCCGCATCCGACCTATGATGGGGACTCTTGACCATATTGTTTGGAAGGGCCACACCTCTGGTATTTTCTCTATTGCCTCAGCGTGGGAATTATTACGGAGTAGACGCTCGGTAAACTCCTTTCATCATCTTCTGTGGTTCCTTGGCCATATTCCAAGGCACTCCTTTATACTTTGGCTTGCCTCATTGGGCCGTCTTTGTACTATGGATCGACTACGAAGTCATGGCATGTTATCTTCTTCAGGTTGTGTTCTCTGTGCTTCAGCAAATGAGACGCACGAGCATCTTTTCTTCAGCTGTCCTTTCTCGTCTTCTGTATGGGGGAGATTTCAGCTAAGACTCTTATTGTTTGGCCATCTTCTGGTTGGCTCTCTCTACTTCATTGGGCTTCTCTTCATCTTCAAGGCAGGAAGAATTTTGGGCATATCCTTGCACGTTTGGTTTTCTCTGCTACAGTTTATTTTCTATGGTATGAGAGGAATGATCGTGTGTATTAGCAGCGACATCGGACTCGTCGTCAGGTGATTGATGAGATTTTTGCATTGGTCCGCTCTCGGCTTCTTACCATTGAGGCCAAGTATGTGATCACTCCTCAGCTTCGTGCTATATGGGGCCTTCGTTATTAGTTGATTTTTTGAGTTTTGTTTTGTTTAATTGGGCACATGCGCCCTTTTGTTACATTGTCTTGGGAATGTTAGTTTTGTTGCGGTCGTTATTGGGCCTACGCGCCTTTTCTTTTTTGTTTGGGCCTTTTGGCTCCATATCTCGCTTTTTGTTTGAGGCCTTTGGGCTTCGTTTTTCTTCCTTTTGGACTTGTGAGTACTAAGTACTCTTCTTGGAGTATGCCCCTCGTATTCTGTACAATCTTTTTTCTTTTTATGTGAATAGTAATTTTTCCCAAAAAAAAATACGTTGCATATGATACATGATAATGTGAAATACGATCGATGTTAATGCATATTTAAAAAGTAAAGTAACTGATAACAACTCTACACCACTTAACGAACATGATATTCTCAACATGATTCAAGGAGAGGAGCGCCAATTACCAACTGAGCTCGATCGTCTGCCGCTTTGTCTCTCCTTTCTGACATATCTTATCAACCTTTTTATAAGGCGAATTACGTGCCCAAGCAGAAGAAGAGCAAGCAAGCCAAACCATAAGAGCAGCCCTATTCTAGGGGCAGAGACATAATGTGAAAGAAAATTCAGGGAGACCAGATATGCAACTGCGAGTGTAGTGATTGCAACCCACAAAATTATCATCAAAATCCACATAAAAGCCTTTCGATATAATGGTAACCCACTTTTGAGTAATAGTACGATGCTAAGAGAAGCTACAAAGCTTGTGGTGATAAAAATGAAGAAAGATTATGGGTACAAATTCATGTTGATCAATGCTGGCCATTATTATAGAGGGTAACTTTCACTTTGATAGACAAAGAGAAGTTTGTTGAAATCGTTATCGTATTTTGATTAGTACAATGAATTCTTTGTTACTTTTAAGCTCCAGTTACCTATGGCATTTTCTGTGCACAGTTTGATTCAACCTTACTGTTTGATTGTTAATTATCTAATTTTCTTATTAGTGATCTTTGTATGGTTGAAGTTTTATTCAGCATTAATTATACAGTGGAGATGCTGTAACATCGCAACTAGTGAGTGATCCTACTCTTATTATGTTTATAATGCATGTATTATTGCTTTTGTGTGCGTGCATATAAGTTTTTGATTCAAGAATAAAAAATAAAAAATGAAATAGTAAGGCTTGAATGGAAGAAATTGATTCGAGTGGGAGGGGTTGGTGATGGCTTGTGCTTGTGGTGGTGTTTTCGGTTTTGCGTTGAGGAGATATGGTGGGTTGGGTGGCTCTCGATCGTGGCTGATCAGAAATGATCAGATCGGAGTTGCTGGGATGTGTGGAGCTCACGTTGAAGCTTGTTGACTCGTGGTCGAATGGAAAAGGAGGAGCAGATCGGGTTGAGGAGGTTGATGGTGAAGGGTGGATCGTGAGCTGGCTGGTGGAGTTCGGAATGGTGGGCTGCTGCAGTGGAGAGATGAAGATATGGTGGCTGTTTTCGATGAGACGAAGAAATGGAGGTGTGGTTGTGGCAGAGCAAGGTGGCGCAATGTGGAAAAAGTTGGCCGGTAAAAGGAGAACAAGGCTGGCTTGGTTTGACAAGCTGGCCGGAAATGGCGGAGAAAGGAGGAGGTCGTAGTTTGTGATGGTGGTGCTATGGCGGATGAGGGGGGTCGTGAAACTGGCGAGGCGGCACTGAGCAATTTCTAAATTCTGATTTTTTTTTTTAAATTCTGAAATCTAATAATATAAAAAAATAAATTTAAATAAAAAAAATATATAACTACACAAATAAGAGAAAACCAGGAGGGGAACAAAACATTTTTTTTTCTTTTTTTTAACTGAAAATAACACACAAATGTTAAACCAAAAAAAAAAAAATTAAACACACTAAAACAATAAACAAAAAATAAATACAAATTAAAACACAAAGAAATTAAAAACAAAAACAAATTAAAATTAAATACAAATAACACACAAATTCAAACTAAAATAAAGTTAAATTATTTCGATATTAATAAATAAAACAGTCACCGACAACATCGCCAAAAACTTGTTGAAGAAAATTCGCAAGTATACGGAATCGTTACAAGTAATAAAGTGAAAGTATAGATATCGTTCCCACGAGGACTGTTGTTATTAATTATCGAAATTTTATTAACTATTATTTAAAATAGAAAAATAAAAAATAAAAAATGAGATTGAATTGCAAGAAAATTAATTAACAACAATCAAAATAAAATTAACACTAAGAACACAATTACAAAAATATTAAAAATGAAACACAATAATACAATGCTCTAGGGTTCCAATTTCACCAAGATTAATCCACCCCATTTATTAATTACTATAGTATTAGCCTTGTTCCGAATCGTTACCAATCAATTTCACTGATTTAATTGTTATTCTTTCTCAAGCAACAATAATGTATATTAATATATTAGAATCACATCTCTGTCTCATCTAACTCACCATTAATACTTATCAAGCACAAGAAATCAAATAAGATTGCAAAAACCATATTCATATTTCTATCTCATGTCGATTTATGGCAAAATAATTAAGGACTAATATGGACATTACTTCTCAATCTCAATCAACATCTCAGTTCATGCCATAATTGGCCAGAAAATTATAAGCATTAAGTATATAATTAAATTGCTCAACAATTATGAAATAAATAATTAATATATTAAATTCAATTAACTAGAGTATCATAATTCAATTACATCTTAACCCTAGAAGACATAACTTAATTCATACTAAAAAAATACACACGACAAACATAATAAAAAATGAGGAAAAAAGAAAGACTAGATTGTTGGAGACAAATTCGGTGATTATGGATTTCTGAAGTCGAAAATTGCCACGCCAACTGCCACAAGAGAGGAGAGAGTTTATCTTTCTAAGGGAGGAACAGTTCTTCTCTCGAATGGAAGATGTATCAAAATGAAAGAAAATGCTAATTTATAGGCGAGGGGTAAAATGTAAAAATTCAAAGTTTCAACTCAGGCGGCCACTGCAAAATTCTAAACATGCTATGGTATCATGCAATATTATAAAATTATAATTTTATCCTTTTGTACAAAAATACACATAACTTCTCATACAGAACTTCGATCGACGAATTGTAGAATCTTTTAGAAAGTAGACTCTTGGGGTTTTCCAACAGTATATCACATGAACTCTAGTTCATTACAGATCAGTATAGCAAAATCCGAGAAATTGACGGATCATTTGAGGATAGTGACTGTAATTATTCGAAATGCTGTATTTTTGCTTGTAAATTCTTCACATTCGTAGTCCAAAGTTATTTAACCTACACAAATATAAAATACATATAAAAGTAATAAAAATACCTGAAAACAAACAGAATATTAAGCTTAAAGATCCTTAAATTATGAATATAAATCCTATTTATTACTTATCCCAACTAAAACAAGGGTAACGACAAAGTTCAAGCCATCCAATCTTGTTTAAAGCAGAAGCGCAATCATTCAAGTAAATTGATAAAAATAAGAATATTTTTTGTATTGATTTTAAATTAAAAGACTGACACTAAATTTAAATTAAAAGACTAACACTAAAATTAAATGAGTGGTCAAAATTTAACAAACTACATTTATTGACTTAAGATTCACTAGCAAGGATATAACTAACCTGAGAACAAGAAAGTCCTGCTATAAGTCAAACAATCGAATGTTGAATACCTCTCCATGCTACTGGCTACTTTACATATATGTAATGTCTCCATCAGGGACCCTCCTAATCTCTCTCCTCTGCAGGTAAATCAGATGATCCAAATTGTTCACCTTTTTTATTCTTGCACCTCCTTTTTAGCCTTTATTGTATCTAATATTGTAATCACCTGAAAGTTGAAATCGACGCATTAGTACAGGATTGGAGAAAAAATGAAGAAGATGTGTGAAACATAGATCTGAAACAGAGACACTAGTGTTATATATATTACATTCACAAACATGTAAAAGATAAAAAATAACCGTGAAAATGACGGGGAACTGTAAGCAAGACAAATCAAAAACCAACACAAACCTAACAATCTTCAACCAACTCTCACACAACAATCAATCGGATAATCTGTTTGAATGATCTCTCGATATATCAAAATAACCTGGACACATTGGGAATTTAAGTGAAATTATGACAAGTCAAAATCCCTAACTTGATAATTTTGTAAATAAATGAAACCCTAATTAAATAAAGACTAAAATACTATAATAATCCTAATAACAAAATAGGTCATGTTACCCATGTTGGGTTAGCTCAGTGATAAGGACGAATCAATAATTGTGTGGTTATGTGTATAGTCATGGGTTTGATCCCTCATATAGGCTTATCTCTTGACACCTCGGTTACAAAAAAAAAAAAAAAAAAGGCCATGCTACATAAGAAAAATGTAAGAAAAATCGAGAGAAGTTCTTAATCTACTTCCGCCTTCTAAGAATTCATATTTTTTTAAGCGTGTCTCAAGCGTCATCTGCAGCTGCATACGCTTATACCAAACCACCACGAATGCTAGCTTTTGACTTCAACCTAGAATTGCAGCCTCCTTCTCTCCATCATCCCCAAAAACATATACTTTAGCCACCGATAAACATGTACAGATACCAAATCACTTACCAGGATAATAACCATAATTTAATATATTCTACACTGCTGTGCCACCTCATCGCTAAAAATGTACAGCTATGTTATAAGCATTAATCTCAGTAACATTACTGGAAAAACGATTTTCCATTGATACATATATGATCGAATTTTGTCACTAATAACATTCAATATCAATTATTATCAAGATATATATTTTATTCTAAGTTTACAGTTGTGATGTTCAATGTTACTCTATCCGAATAATTCTACACTTGCAACAAACCTATAAAATCCAGTCCATACAAATTGTAATGCGATCTTACTGATTAGTAATTATTAAGTCATTTTTATACCTCTGTCATTTATCATTATCCTTTACCCATTTAACAATAGTTTGTGCTACTGCACCACAGGATGTATGGGTGGTATTGCTCTATCCTAGAACAACATTATATTGCAAAATTCTCGATATCCTTTGTCAATTTATTAGTGCTTGAAGAGAGGCACACTAATTAAATTTTGGCTACTCATACCCATCTCTATGATTCTTAATTTTTCTGTTCTTTTCTCTGAAAAGTACGCAGAGAATTTTTGGAAATAGTTTTCGTTAGTAACTGAGTGTCACGCTAGGGTTAGCTTATTCTGCTGATTAAGGTTAAGGTTTAGATCCTTATTTGGAGTTACTTGATGCCAAACTATTTTTGTTTGATCAATATTACGAGGGTTCAAGGGAAATCTGTAGGAATCAAGATAACTTAGAATCCGAAAAGTACGTAGTTGAGTAAAAGTATGGAGTCAGTAGCAGCGTTGCGAGAAGATGGATGCACTTTAGTTTGTAGTAATGTTTGGTCGCTATTCCTTTGTTCTTGATGAGGATTTAGTAGTGTGTTTCTGTTTAATCTTTAAATGGATCGATGACTGTTTACCTTGGGAAATGCTTCGGTAAATGTTAATATTTAACGTATTCAGGCAAAAGCAAAGTCCCAGAAGAAAGTTGAAGCGAAGGCTCATCATTAAGGATGATGATGGGATCTGTTTCTAGGTGAGCATTTGAGTTGAGTGCAGAAATAATCTTGAATAAAAGCAGCATTGTATGGTTTCCTAGACCTTGCCGGCTACTTTGCATCAAATTTTTTGGATTAATTTTTTTTTCCTCAGAAATTTCACATTGATCAATGTTGGCCATTATAGGGTAACTTTCACTTTAATAGACAAAGAAGTTTGTAATTGAAATGGTTATTGTCCTTGGATTAGAACAATAAATCTTTGTTACTCTTGAGCCCAAATTACCTATGATATTTTCTGCACACGCCACACAGTTTGATTCAACCTTATTGTCTGGTTGTTAATTAATTGTCTAATTATCCTAGTGATCTTTGTGTGGTTTGAGTTTTATTCATTATTAATTATCAAGTGGAGATGCTACTATGATGATGAGATCTTCTCCGAGAAATGCTGCTATTAGGTTAGATTTTTATTTATTTATTTATTAGGATTGTAACTTATTGTCCTTGTTTTGCATTGTAATAGGTCCTCATCCTCTGCGAAGTAAAGAAACCATCTGCATTATTTAGTTCATTTTATTTGATTGCAATGCCAAATTGTGTTTTCGGATCACCAAGAGAAGAATTTTTAAAATTTATGAACGTCAAAACTGTTGAGCATTTATAATGTTTTAGTGTCTGCTTGTGATCTCAAATTGGAGAAAGTAGTACATCATGTAATTTTGGGTTAACATGTGAATTTGACTTGTTAGATAATTTAAAAATTTTAATTCATTTTTTCCGAAATTTGAAATAGAATATGAAACGATAAATAAAAATATAAAAATGTTTAAATTAAAGAAAAAGTGTGTACTTAAGATTGCATAGATTGTCAAATTTGATAAGAAACAGAGAAATGCGGCCTCCAACTCATTGGTTTTGTGTCTTCCAACTTTTCTTATGATAACCTTTATTTCATGCATAACTAGAGTAACACACGTTGCATATAATACATGATAATGCGAAATACTATCGATGTTAATGCATATTTAAAAAAGTAAACGATATCACTTTATAACACGTAACGAAAATGATATTCTCAATATGATTCAAGGAAAATTACCAACTGAGCTCGATTGTCTGCCACTTTGTCTCTCCTTTCTGACACATGTTATCAACCTTTTTCTAAGGCGAATTGCGTGCCCAAGCAGAAGAAGAGCAAGGAAGCCAAGCCATATGAGCAGCCCTGTTATAGGGGCAGAGTAATAATCTGAAAGAATAGCTAGGGAGATCATATATGCAACCGCGAGCGTAGTAATTGCAACCCACATGATGATCATTAAAATCCACATAAAAGCCTTCCGATTTAATGGTAACCCACTTATGAGTAATAGTATGATGCTAAGAGAAGCCAAAAAGCTTGTGGTGATAAAAATGAAGAAAGATTCACTGGCATATATGGGTGCTCCGGCCGGGTTTTGTTGGTATTGATATTCAGGAGGATTCACTCCAGCTTGGAATGCCATGGTAGCAATCAAGGATGCCACCACCATTAAGGCTTCACGCATTTTTTCCAACCAATTATCACCATCCCCGTTACTACGATGATTATGAGAAACCTTTGAGGTTCTAGTCTCTCCGTTGCCACGTTTTTGTGCTAAGACGTCAATACCCTTGGCAGTGCTGCTGATTGCTCCAGCGCGTTGAAGAGATTCCCCAATCTCCCAATCTTTCATATCTCTTTTGCTCTGTAATTGTGTTAAAATGTCCAAAGCTGTGAAGCCATTCGCGTTAAGAGCATTCACTGCTATTGCTGTACTAGCGGTTAAAAACGTTACTGCCTGCACATTAATTTGACATATATACAAATTAAAGGAAAGTTTTAATATTAAAACATATATGTAATCAATGCATACACCTTGAGGTAGAAAATCACATACTGTATATTCAGATTCAGTACTTGATTGATTTTTTATTTTTATTTTTAAATATGTATACCTTTGCATGTTTAATAGCCACTGCTAGGTGCAAGATTGTGTTGCCGCCATCATCTATAGAATTCAAAAACTCATTATCTTTCATTGTCTCCACTAAGTACTTCAATGCCTCGAGCTGATAACATCTAACACACACATGTAAAATAGTCTCTCCTTTGTCCATGCGCGTTCGAGCTGCAGGGGATCTCGCTTGAACCAATTCCCTTAAGACATCTACACGACCCTTCATGGCTGCAATATGTAGAGGGTTTCTCCCGTCTCTATCAAGAGCAGAACACATATCAGGATTAACCGATACTAAAATTTTAACTATATTCACGTACCCTTTCGCACTTGCTAAGTGAAGTGAAGATGATTTTTGGGAATCAAGCTCTCTGGCTTGCTCCGGCTTGCGTTTTAATATTTCCTGCACAAATTCTTGGTGACCAAGTATGGAAGCTATATGCAAAGGTGTGTCCCCATAACGGTTGACCGTAACTCTATCGAGAATGAGAGAATCCTCTTGAAGCAATTTAAGCAAGGAACCTACACTCCCCTCTTCCGCTGCTTCATAGATTCTGTTCTCCATTTTCTGTGATTGGAGTGGTAGGTTTATTTTGAAGCCTTTTATATTTATAAGTTGTTAAAACTCCCCTATTATATGTATGTAGACCTATATCTTTAAATTGTTGGTTCTCAAGTCTTTGCTTTTACTTTTAAGTGTTGGGCCGGCCGATGCAGACTATGAGAAGGAAATTTTACTGTACACAGAAAATTATTCGACAGCACCGGTTGTTCAGCGTATTTTTAATTTTATGTACAATAGACTTTTGAGTTCACATCGCAAGCGTCATTCTTTTTAAGTCTTAAAAAGTTTCGGCAATGCCGACTATCGCGATAAAATCATTTAAATAAAGTCTTTGTTTTACTTATTTATAATTTTCTAATCTAATTATATATTTCTGATTAAAACAAATATATTAAAATATTTTTTGTTTGGTACAAATTTTCTCCTTACTTCGCACCAAAACAAAGTTGCTTATGCATGATGCATAATTATCAATTGCAGAGATGAAAAATCTCCATCTCCTAAGGTTGCAGGCAGCTTCGGGTAAATTTCTTGGAATGGTTTTTAGAGGATTGCAAGAGTGCAACGAGACATAAATATATCAGATTAAAACCCGTATATAAATAATAAGACCAAAAAGTCTTGGTCTAGCTGATAGCTAATTTCAATTTATTTTCTCGAGCCAGCCAATATATTCAAGGAGAAGCTTCGTCTTTCACATCAGATTCAAAGCAATGCCCGAAAGATGAATCTTATTTAATGAATTCATGCTTGTGATATTTAGTATATCCTGATTTGAGTTTGCATATAAAAGCAATTTATCACATCTCGGTAAAGACCTCCGATAACTGAAGGAGTTCACACGATTAGGGACAGAGTCACCAATGGAGTCAGTAACATATCTGGAAAAACACCTTTCCAGTGATACATGTTTAATTGATAGAATTTTGTTATGATAACATTCAGCATCAATTATTATCAATATCATATATATTTGATTCCAGGTTTACCACCGTGATGTTCAATGTTACTCTATCCGAATAATTCTACACATACAACAAACCTATAAAATTAACCAAGTCCGCACAAGATGTAAAGCAATCTTACTGAATAGAAATTATCAAGTCATTTTTATAACCTCTCTCATTTATTATTATCTTTTACACATTTAATAATATTTTGTGCCATTACAGATCTTTTCTCAATTTTTTACTGCTTGAACAGAGGCACACTAATTAATTTTTTGCTACTCATATCCATCTCTGTGATTCTTAATTTTTCTATGAAAAATATGCAGAGACTTTTTAGAAATAGTTTTCATTGGTAATTGAGGGTCACTTTAGGGTAAGCTTATTCTATTGAAGTTTAAGGTTTAGACCTTTGTTTGGAGTTTCTTGATACCAAATTATCTTTGTTTGATCAATATGATGGTTTAAGGGAAATTTATAGATAAAAGCGTCACTTTTGTATCTCAAAATCCTGTTTTCTGTGCTACACGTTTTTCAATATATTTTACATTCAATATCAACCACGTATCATTCTCAAAATTCAAAATCAATCAAATATTCTTACATCTTAGTTAAAATAAACGCATAAAATCACAAAATGAACACATCCGAATAAGAAAATTACATGACTAAGTAAAAGTGTGGAGTCAAAGGTAGCATTTTGAGAAGATGGACACACTTCTGTTCATATAGATGTTTGGTGGCATTCTTGGTGAGGATTTACTATTAATGCTTTGTTTCTGTTTCATTTCTAAATGGATGACTATTTACCTTTGGAAATGCTTGTCTAATTTGTTAACATTTAACATATTCAGGCAAAGGCAAAGTCCCACAGGAAAGCTAAAGAGAAGGCTCATTCTCACACCCTATATCCAATATAGTAATACTGCAGCGGATAAGGGCTTTGCCAAGGGAACAAAGTCGTCGACATGTCCAAATCCTCCTTTAATCTTTACCTGATCGAATACCTGAGGTACACAACAGATAGTGAGTATAAAACTCAGTAAGAACTGGCGTAACACTCAAAATAAAATAATTAATGGCGATAACCATTTTGGAATATGACTACTATTCAATACTTGTTCCATATATCACTGATTAATATTGTTTATTTCTTAGTATACAAGCCATCAGTGCCCTACTAAGAAAGTCAGAAAATTGATTTCACTGTTTAAGGATCACGCCCTACGTAAGGGGACTGGCACGATGGTGCCAAGTTTCTGATTTCTAATCTGTTGCAAATTTCAGTTCCGTTCTCCTGCACCAAAAGAAAGGCACGCATGCGCCAACTCTCTGTTATTTCTTACTTTAGTCGGTGCAATTGGCGCTCCAGTGCGGAAAGTATGGCACAGCGATGCCATTCTCTATCTATACCTCTTTAGGTCGGTTAAAGATGCTCTCATGCACCATTTAATGTTGCTCATGCACCAACCTTGCATCTTTGGCCAATTTCCTAGACCAATTACTCACTTATCCCATCACATTCCTAATTTCGTAAATACATGTCTATGGGTAATCAATCATGGTTTTTCCATGTCAAAGCTCATCACATACACCCATTTACATACGCATGTCTCATTTACAATTCAACTTTCCACAAGTCTATCACATACTCATGTGCTCCCATAAACATATAAATCATTCACACATGAGCTTCCATAAGCTAGCTACATTGTTCATATGGATATCCATTTCACATAATTTCAGAAGCTTCCACAGTACAGTCATAGATACTTAGGAATAGTGCTCTCTAATCAAGGTCGGACTTTTCATTTCACAGTCAGTTCCCAAATGTAGGCCTACCCATGAATCAGCTCAAGGCTAATCTGACAATCTGGGTGATACCGGACCCATGCTACAGAATCTCGTCTAGAGAAACACATGGTCCAGACCTCCCCTCAAGCCATGGGGATACGGAACAATACAGATACATTCAAAGGCCTACCCATGAAATAGCTCAAGGCTAGTCTAACAATCCGGGTGATACCGAGCCCATGCTACCGAATCTCATCTAGAGAAACATATGGTCCAGACCTCCCCTCAAGCCATGGGAGTACGTAACAGTACGGATACATTCAGATGCCTAACTTGAAATAGCTCAAGGCTAGTCGACAATCTGGGTGATACCGGGCCCATACTACCGAATCTCGTCTAGAGAAACACATGGTCCAGACCTCCCCTCAAGCTATGAGAGCCAAATATCCTAAGTTGTGGCATGCCACTCACATACCAGTTTTCACATTCAGTCACATAAATGAAGTTTTATATTAAGCTTTCACTCACATATCACATTTCATATTTCAATCACATAAGTGAAGCTCTATATTAAGCTTTCACTCACATATCACATTTCACATCTCAGTCATATAAGTGAATCTCTATATTAAGCTTTCACTCGCATATCACATTTCACATTTCAATCACATAAATGAAGCTCTATATTAAGCTTTCACTCACATATCACATTTCACATTTCGATCACATAAGTGAAGCTTTATATTAAGCTTCTAACCCAATCACAACTTGTCACAATTCATTCACTTTAATGCTAGCATTTAACAGTATCACATTTCACATTCGTCATTCAATATATTCCCATAGGCTTGGCATGAAATTTCAAATGCATAACACATCACATAGTGATGCATGCCTTCACACACCAAAATATTGCCGTTCAACTTTCATAATTGAGGTTCTACGTAGGCTTCTCACTAATCACATATGCATTCATAAATACAATAAGCCTACATATCTCATAAACACTTATGGATGTACACAATCCACACATTGGCATCATTCTTGCATACATAGAAACCTATTGACTTCTTTATCAGTGCTCACCCCTTCCATTTCTCTTTGGTATATTTCAAACATATCGTTACACAACTATGTCCATGTACAACTGGTCTCATTCGTTTTCCAGTCATACATATTCAGGGAACTCTAATGCACATGGTCTTTCATAGACATTCATTTGTCATGCCATCCACATGAGGAATTAGTATCCTAGAACGTTTGGCATGTATTTTATCCTTCATATACACACATAGTTTCATTGGCAATATTCTTCAAGCCATATCACAACAAATTCACATATATGAGGGCACATTCACATTTCTATATCTCACACACATAGAAGTTACACCAACAAGTCAATCACATACACATCAAAGTGTGTGAAATCACACATTTCATAAATCACTATAAACCCCAATCAAATCATTTCCTATATCAAGGTCCATGTATTCATGACCCCATACGCATTCCATCCACACAACTCACATATATTCACAATCACAATCATTAAACACATTTCATTAATAGCTAATGTCTGTTGTGTCCTCAGAAGGGTCTAGCTACTTACCTGATTAGCCTCGCCTCTTAATTTCGTTGTCCTGTATTTCTTGACAAACGGTTGTTTAAAGTTCATCTCTTCTTTTTCTCCTTCCTCTCTGGTAACCATTGCCATAGTCATGACACACTTATTAGTGTCCATTTAGAAGTTATTAAATCCCTTATAGGTTAACAACAATTCACCCAACCAATAACATTATTTATTAAACTCTATCACACACACATATTGGTTGGATTATTATAATAAGAGGTTATTCATTTTCAATCATCACCAAACTTCATGGAACTCAAATAGACATACATATTATGGTCCATGAATTTTATTGAGTCAAAATAAGGGCATATACCCCTTGAAAATCCTTAATTTCATTCACACAGTAAATCTGTCTGCAGACCTCTCAACTGAGCGATGCAACTTTGAAGAATTTTATAAAATTATACAATAATCAAATGTCTACCAAACTTTCCAGTCAAAAACTAGACACATATAAGAGTGATTCCACCAAAAATCATGATTTTAAAAGGAGTTTAAGGTGGTCAGACGAAATTTATTTCACATACACATTTCTGGAACTTAACATTCACAGTTCTTTAAGTCTAGATTTGAAAAATCATAACAATTCATACACAACTCCAAAAACCATGAAAATTTACAGTCAAACAGAAAACATACCAAGGGTTTGCATATTCAAAATCAAGAAATTTTACAAAGACTTGCCCCCTCAAATCGAGTTCATTCCCCTTGCCCTGTTTTAAAACAGAGGAATTCACAATTTTAAACCAGAAATTCGAAAATTCATTACAATTCACACACTACGAATTTTCAAGTGTTTCAAAATTATATAAACTCCTTGAGGTGTCTAGTTTATCATATAAAAATTTCAGAGTCAGCAAACAACCATGGAATTTATAGAAATTTTCAGACTTAGCACTGTTCAGAAAAACAACTCTGCAGGATCCATACTCATACTTTACTTCTAGCTTCCTAGCATCATCAAATCTTTAAATTCTTCCATAATTCAATCTAATTCATGTTTTTCTAGCCATTTACAGCACATGCCTAACATGAAATATCACAAACAACAATAAACCATTACTCAATTGCATGATTTTGGGACTCTTGTTTCCTTCCTCTCCTCTTGATTCCATGGCAAAAATTGAGAGAAAATGGGAAGAGAGTGTGATAGACGTTCAAAGAGAAAGGGAGAAGAAAATGAATTTTCTAGAGTTATTCCATGCTTTATAGATATATATCACACAATAATTTTAATTAAGCCCTTACACTTTCTTAGCTTTTCACTCACACCCTTCCATCTCTCATCTAATTTCATCCCTCTTCATATATATATATATATATATATATATATATACATTATAATGTTAATAATACATATTTTTACAATATACATGTAAGTCAAACTTAAAATTTGGGGTGTCACACTCATCATTAAGGCTGATGATGTGATATGTTTCTAGTTGGGTGAGCATTTACGTTGAATGTAGTAATAATCTTTAGTGAAAGTAGCGTTGTACGGTTTTCTAGACCTTGCCAGCAACCTTACACCAAATTTTTTGGGTTAATCTTTTTTTTTAAAGAAATTTCACTTTGATTAATGTTGGCCATTAGTATAGAGGATAATTTTCACTTTAATAGACAAAAAGAAGTTTGTTGAAATGGTTATTTTCCTTTGATTAGAATAATAACTCTTTGTTGTTTTTAAGTTCGAATTACCTGTGGCATTTTGGACACATAGTTTGTGTTGGTTTTGGCTCACAAATCCTAGTAGAATTTGGTGTCAGACCTGGGGCACTTGTACTCCTACGCAAGGTGGAGTGCACTCCTGTGTAACTCTGACAAAAATATAAAACTCCTGCGCAAGGTGAGTTACGCCACTATGCAACGACGGGAAAAAACACTTCGTCTTCAAGTAGAGGAGCGCAAGGCACATTGCATCGCTGGGCAAATGGCAGTTATTGTTCACGATCAAGACACTATTTAAAGGCTTTTTTTTCTATTTGAGAGAGGACTTCTAAATATTCTCTTATGGGGTTTCTAAGAAACGAAATGGGCTAAGAAAAAGTGTTGTTTTGAGAGAGAGTATTGTAACATATTGTAATCAATTTTTTTTTTCATAATTAAACTCTTCTGTAGCATTTCCAGTGGATGTAGGTTCTCCTTAAACCGAACTGCTTAAATCTTGGTGTTCTTTCTCTTATGTTTTACTTGTTTGATTGGTTGTTGTGTTAGCTTCATATCTCTATTGTGCCTTGTTATTGCTTGATTCTTGGGTGGAACTGGTTGACAAAGATCCCTGATTTCAAAGTTACAGACTGTTAGTTTAATGAAGAAGATCAAGGCTGATCCGATTTCACAACAATTTGATTTCACACGTGAATGATAGGAAGTTAGAGTCTAGAGCTTTGAAATGTATCTTTGTTGGCTAATCTGAAGGTTCAAGGATCAGGGAGTATCAAAACCTATTATCAATAGAGGTGTTGTCTTTAATAAAGATGAAATTTCAAGATTAACTCCCCAGCATGGTGGAGTTTCTAGGATAGACAAATTTGAGGCAATTGGTTCAAAGTTGCAGACTGTTGGTGTCACACCCTGTATCCAACAGAGTAATACTACAGCGGATAAGGGCTTGCCAAGGAAACACAGTTGTCGCTATGTCAAAATCCTTCCTTAATCTTTAACTGATCGAATACCTGAGGTACATAACAGACTAGTGAGTATGAAACTCAGTAAGCAGCTAGAATATAAAACTGGCGTAACACTCAAAATAAAACAATATATGGCGATAACCATTTCAGAATATAACTACTATTCAATACTTATTCCATAAATCACTGATTACTGTTCATTTCTTAGTATACAAGCCACCAGTGCCCTATCAAGAAAGTCAAAAAATTGATTTCACTGTTTAAGGATTGAGTCTCTACACGAGGGAACTGGCATGGCAGCGCCAAGTTTTGATTTCTAATCCGTTGCAAATTTCAGTTTCGCGCTTCTGTGCCAAGGGAGAAGCACGCATGCGCCAACTCTATATTCTCTCTTACTTGAGTCGGTGCAAGGGGCACTCCAACCCGAATGATATGGCACAAAGACGCCATTTATCTACCTATACCTCTTTAGATTGGTTAAAGATGCGCTCCTACACCATTTAATGGTGCTCCAGCGCCAACCCTGTATCATTGGCCAATTTCTTAGACCAATTACTCTCTTATCCAGTCACATTTCTAATTCCATAATTACCTGTTTATGGGTAGTCAAACATGGCTTTCCCATGTCAAAGCTCATCACATACACCCATTTGTATAAACATGTCTCATTTACACATAAACTTTCCACAAGTCTATCACATCCTCATGTCCTCCCATAAACATATAAATCATTCACACATGAGTTTCCATAAGCTAGCTAAATTGTTCATATGGATATCCATTTCACATAAGTTTGGAAGCTTCCACAGTACAGTCACAGATACTTAGGAACAATGCTCTCTAATCAAGGTAGGACTTTTCGTTTCACAGTCAATTCCCATATGTAGGCCTACCCATGAATCAGTTCAAGGCTAGTATGACAATCCGGGTGATACCGGACCCATGCTACCGAATCTCCTCTAAAGAAACACATGGTCCAGACCTCCCCTCAAGTCATAGAGATACGGAACAGTACAGATACATTCAGAGGCCTACCCATGAAATAGCTCAAGGCTAGTCTGACAATCCGGGTGATACCGGGCCCATGCTACCGAATCTCCTCTAGAGAAACACATGGTCCATACCTTCCCTCAAGCCATGAGAGCCAAATATCCTAAGTTGTGGCATGCCACTCACATATTAATTTTCACATTCAGTCACATAAGTGAAGCTGTATATGAAGTTTTCACTCACATATCACATTTCACACTTCAGTCACATAAATGAAGCTTTATATCAAGCTTCTAACCCAATCACAATATATCGCAATTCATTCACTATAATGCTAGCATTTAAAGATATCACATTTCACATTTGACATTCAATATTTTCCCAT
This sequence comes from Boswellia sacra, assembly GCA_013180625.2. Taxonomy (NCBI): domain Eukaryota; kingdom Viridiplantae; phylum Streptophyta; class Magnoliopsida; order Sapindales; family Burseraceae; genus Boswellia; species Boswellia sacra. The sequence continues at coordinate 24,863 of SNVD02010493.1, forward strand.
GGGCTTAGCATGTAATTTCAAATTCATAACACATCACATAGTGATGCATGCCTTCACACATCACAATATCGCAGTTCACTATCATAATTGAGGTTCTACGTAGGCTTCTTATTAATCACATATACATTCACAAATACAATAAGCCTACATATCTCATATGCACTTATGGATGTGCACAATCCACACATTGGCATCATTTCTACACATAGAGAACCCCAATGAATTCTTTATTAGTGCCAACCCTTCCATTACTTTTCGATGTATTTCAATCACATCATTGCATAACTATGTCTATGTATAACTAATCTCATTCATTTTCCACTCGTACATATTCATGGCACTCTAATACACATGGTTTTTCATAGACATTCATTTGTCATGCCATCTCACGTGAGGAAATAGTATCCTCAAATGTTTGGCATGTATTTCATTCTTCACATACATACGTCGTTTCATTGGCAATATTATTCAAGCCATATCATAACAAATTCACCTACATGAGGGCACATTCACATTTCTACATCTCACACACATAGAATTTATACCAACATGTCAATCACATACATATCAAAGTGTGTGGAATCACACATTTCATAAATCACTATAAACCCCAATCAAATCATTTCCTATATCTAGGTCTATGTATTCATGGCCCCATCCACATTCCATCAACACATTTCACATATATTCATGAACACAATCATTAAACACATTTCATTAAAAGTTAACATCTATTATGTCCTCGGAAGAGTCTAGCTACTTACCTGGTTAGCCTCACCTCTTAATTTTGCTCTCATATATTTCTTGATAAGCAGTTGTTTAAAGTTTATCTCTTCTTTTTCTCCTTTCTCTCTGGTAACCATTGCCATAGTCATGACACACTAATTATTGTCCATTTAGAAGTCATTAAATCCCTTATAGTTTAACAACAATTCAACCAACCAATAACATCATTTATTAAACTCTATCACACACACATATTGGTTGGATTATTATAATAAGAGGTTATTCATTTCCAATCATCACCAAACTTCATGGAACTCAAATAGACATACATATTATAGTCCATGAATTTTATTAAGTCAAAATAAGGTCATATTCCCCTTGAAAATCCTTAATTTCATTCACACAGCAAATCTATCTGCAGACCTTTCAACTGAACAGTGCAACTTTAAAGAATTTTATAAAATTCTACAATAATCCAATCTCTACCAAACTTTCCAGCCTAAAACTAGACACATATAAGAGTACTCCACCAAAAATCATGATTTTCTAAGGAGTCCAACACAGTCAGACGGAATTTATTTCACATACTCTGTTTTGAAACTTAACATTCATAGTTCTTTAAGTCCAGATTTGAAAAATCATAACAATTCATACACAAATGAAAATATCATGAAAATTTACAGTCTAACATAAAACATATCCAAGGGTTTGTGTATTAAAAATCACGAAATGTTACAAAGATTTTCTCCCTCAAATCGAGTTCATTCCCCCTACCCTGTTTTAAAATAGGAGAATTCACAATTTCAAACCAGAATTTTAAAAATTCATTAAAATTCACACACTATGAATTTTCAAGTGTTTCAAAATTCTACAAACTCCTTGAGGTGTCTAGTTTATCATCTAAAAATTTCAGGGTCAGCAAACAACCATGGAATTTATAGGAATTTTTTGGACTTAGCACTGTTCATAAAACAACTCTGCAGGATTCATACTCATACTTTACTTCTAGCTTCCTAGCATCATTAAATCTTTAAATTCTTCTATAATTCACTCTAATTCATGTTTTTCTAGTCATTTATAGCATATGCATAACATGAAATATCACAAAAAATAATAAACCATCATTTAATTGCATGGGTATGGCTAGATCTAGAGAGAGAAAAGTGAATTCTTACATCTTTGCCTCTTGTTTCCTTCCTCTCTTCTTGATTCCATGGAAAAATTGAGGGAAAAAGAGGGAGAGAGGGTGCTGGATGTTCAAAGAGAAAGAGGGAAGAAAAATGAATTTTCTAGAGTTATCCCATGCTTGTAGATATACATCACACAAGCATCTCAATTAAACCCTTACACTTTCTTAGCTTTTCACTCACACCCTTCCATCTCTCATCTAATTTCATCCCTATCTATATAAATATATATACCTCATAATGTTAATAATACATATTTTCACAATATGCATGTAAGGTAAACCTATTTAAAATTTGGAGTGTCACAGTTGGTTTTGAGGTGGAGCCTATAGGTGTTGTTCGTCAGCAAGTAACTGAGCATATACTTGAGGCTGAACAACAACAACAACTACATCCAAATTATAGAATGGTGAGGGACAGAGAAAGGAGACAGATCATACCTCCAGAAAGGTATAAGTATTCTACTTTGTGACGTATGTTTTAAATATAACTGATATGATTGATAGGAATGAGCCACTAACATACCTTGAGGCGTGAGTTGTGATGAGTCCGTCGAATGGAAAGAGAGAATGTTAGATGACATTAATTCTTTGAATAAGACATGTGAGATTGTAGAAAAGCTTGGAAAACTAAAACTTGTTGGTTATAATGGATATTCAAACGCAAAGAAGGGTTGTCAGATGAGGAGTTTAGATATAATGCTAGGCTTGTAACACCTTAAATTGCAAGTAGTCATAACTTTAATGTGTTTATAATATATATATATATATATAGATATATATGTCATTGTGTGTGTATGTGCATAGGTGGTTTGTAATGAATTAAAGGTTGGAGGGTGTAATTGTAAGACTAAGAAATTTGAGGCCTAAATTGAAATTGCCCACAATATATATATATATATATATATATATATATATAAAGGGGTGGGGGTTCAAATTCTCTAGAGAATTCAATCCCTTCCCTTCCATAAAAGCTGCCAGCTCTCTCTCTCACTTTCTCCCCCTCAATTTTGCTAAGGATTTGAGAAGAAGAAGGAAGAAGTAGGAAGCAAAGAGGTAAACTCACCTCATTTCTTCAAGCTCTAGCTATTGTGCATGCAATTATGTTATGGATTATTGTGGTTTGTGGTATTTTATGTTATGTACATGCTGAAACTTACTAGGAAACATGATTTGTGATGAGTTATGAAAGATTTAAGAGGATGTGATGATGCTAAGAAGTTAGAAATGATGTTTGAGTCCACAAATCTTGCAAGGCCTTATACTAAGCAGGTTACAGTTCGAAAAATCTTAAAAATTCTAAGGTTACTTTTTGACTCTAAAATTTTTACATGATAAACTAGACATGTTCAGGATCATACAGAATTTTGAATCACTTAGAAATTCGAAGTATGTGATTTTTGGTGAATTTTTGGTGAATTTCTGAATTTGCTGAAACAAAATTAGACTTCCCTGTTTTAAAACAAAGCATGGGGAACGAATTTTATTTGGGGGACTTGTTCTTCATAAAAACTCTTGATTTTTGGTATGCAAGACCCTGAATATGTTTTCTTTTAAAGTGAAAAATTTCACAGTTTTTTGAGCTTTGTAAGAATTGTTATGATTTTTCAAATTTGGATTTGTGAAACTAAAAAATTTCAATCATTAGAATAAAGTAAGCAAAATAAATTGCTTTTGACTAACTTAAACTCATTAAAAAGTTGTGATTTTTGGTGGGATTACTAGTCGATGTGTCTTTTATTAGACTAAATATTTTTGTAAAGATTTGATTAAGGATGTGGTTCATATAATTTCTCAAAGCCACACTGTTTAGTCGAAAAGGCCATTAGACATGAATTGTATATAGAAAAGGCAAAGTGATTTCAAGGAGCATAAACCCCTATTTTGTTCTGATAACTTAAATGGTACATGTTATATGTGTATAAATGTTATCTACAAATTTGTGTAAATTTTGGGATAGGCATTAACTTGCTAAAAATCATCCAATTAAGAGTGTGTAGGATCGAGTCAGAAAAAAAACTACTTTCCGCTGTTGTGTGATGATCTTAAAGGAATTTATTTTTATGATTCCTAGGTCGAAATAAGGATTCTATAACAGAATTCGATCAGATAAGTAAGCTAGACTTCTTCTGAGGATACTATGGATTTATGATTGTTTAAGAGATATGTGTTGTGCCATGTGTTTATGCAAAAATGAATGTTATGCTTGTTGCAAATGTTATGTTTATGATGGGGTTAAAACTTAATTGTGAGCTTATTTATGAATTTATAATTTTGCCTATGTCTTTGATGTGTTATGGCATGGAACTGTGCCTATGTCTTGATGTGTTATGGCATGGAATTATGCCTATGTCTTTGATGTGTTTTGACATGGAATTGTGCCTATAGCTTTAGTGTGTTGTGGCACGGAATTGTAAACATGGTTTTGATATGTGAATGACATGGAATTGTCCCTATGGTTTGATATGTGAATGGCATGGAATGGTGCCTACGGCTTTGATATGTGATTTGTCTGAAATTGTGCTTAAAGCTTTGATACGTGATTGCCTAGAAATGGGCATATGGCTTTTATATATGATGGCATGAAATTTGTGTGTATAGAAATGATATATGAGAAACTCTGAAAATGAAGACTCATGCCTATTGCCTTGGGGATCAAGATTCCATCGTATGATTGATTGGCATGGGGGCCACCTCTTGAGATTGTGTGGGACAACCTCTTGAGGGTCATTGAGACCGCAAAGTGTCATACATAATGTAAAGTACCACACGCAGACTGTGATGAATTATTGTGCAGGGGCCATCTCTTGAGATTGTATGGGGACCACCTCTTGAGGATCATGGAGACTCCAAGTCCAGAATTGTTGAAAGATTAAGATTAATCATTCTCCTGGAAAGGGATGAACTGGATGGAAATTGGATTTACTCTCCGTAAATAACTAAGAAAATATACTACTTGAATATTTCATATCTCAATCGTGGTGGTTATTGATGTGTTTGTATTTGTTTTCCTTTTAATGGTCTTTTAGAAGAAACTTTTTCCATGTAAGCATGCAATTTTCTACATATTTTGAAATCAAAGAGTTCCTTTTCCTGATTCTTCTCTCTTCTGCTTAATATTGATTCAGAATTTAGTAATGTCTCCACACTTGTCCCAAACTGCCATTATGCCGCTGGCAATTCTTGACCTCATCTTGGAATTCAGTTAATGAAGTATGCCTAGATATATCAAGTTCCTGAGGTCGATCTGTTAATAACAGAGGAGCTTCTCTACTGTATATTCGTAATTACTAACATCTTTTCTCCTAGTTTCTTCACTACGCATCTCGTCTTCGACTAAACACAAATTAGTTGGTTTTATCGGTTGACATTTCAGAATGAGGACATGAACATAGCTGTGGTGATAAGAGTGAAAGTGAAGAACATGTGCTGAGAATCTGCAGGTGGAATAACAAGAGAAAAAAGCAGAGAATGTGCACTGCAGAAATTTGGCAGCCCAACATACGGCTAAGCTAACTACATCCACACGGTTAACGTCAGTTTTGCAAATGTGCAAACAGACCTTCAAAAAATAAAGGCACAAAAAGAAAGCACAAAAGGACTATGGATTTCAAAGAAAAAAAAAGGCACACAGAGTCAAACACAAACAATGAGCTTGAGTCATATTTCACCACCATGAAGCCAACTAGTGTCGCATTCCCATTCACCGGCGGGAGGGATTGACCTTATCTCAATGGAATTCTCTGCTTGAAAGTCTCAGGGATCTTCAAACCTCTAAGCATAGGCATAGCTGGTTCGGCTACCTGCTACTCTTGTTCCTCACTGAAACGAAATTGTAGAATTCCAAAGCCAGAAAAACAGCTCGCCCTGCAGGTCAGTTGCTTTCCCCAATAGAAGTCATGTTTTAAATCAAGAATCACGATTCGGTAACTTCTTTAATATAGGCATGGGATAGTCATTGTGAGTTTGCCCATGACATTCCAGATTTGGCTAGAATCTATGCATATCTCGAGAGAAAATCATTATCTTCCTACTTTCAGTTTGGCAATTGAGTCAAAAGTTGCAAAAACCTCATCATCTCTGCTTTCCACCTATAAGTGGAAAGCTGTGTTCTGTTATGCATATTTTTCATTGTTTCAAATTCAAATATCAAGCTTAAAATACAATACCAATTACATATCCTTTAAATAAATTCAAATATTATTTTAAATCTAATACCAACAACATGTCCTTAAACATCACATTGTTTTGAAAATAAAACACAAAATTCATAAACAAAAACATCAATTTTGATCGAACTTAAAAGATCCCCTCAACTTATTATACCATAATGCAAATGACAACCATAAATGAGATCAGAATACCAGGTCCCTTTCCATTCGAATTCCCATTTAGGAGACATATTGACCTTAGTCTATTCAGAATTCTCAGCTTGGAGGTCTTTCACTCTTTTGGATCCACAAGCTTCTAAGCATTAGCTTAGCACCTTCATCCTCTTGCCACTCCTCTAATGCAGTCAAATCAAGTAACTGCAGAATCTCAACCTGAGGAAAGCAATTTGCACTGCAGGTCAGTTTCTTTCCAGTGTAAAAATAGTAGCTTAAGATCGGAAACAAGACAATTGGCAACTTGGCTAATTAGGGCATTGGATCATCTTTTGTTGAAATATAGATATGATTAATTAATTCTTTTTGTACTAAGGATTAATAATTTTGCCATTACAACCAGCAAAATCCATCATATTGATGATCTATTTTACACGTGGTACTTTTGCATAACGCTAACTTTATCATTCAAGATTTTGGAAGAGTTCATTAATATCTCTTGGTAGTTTTCTATCTTCCCGCCTAATTTCAAATCTGAGACATTGGCAATGACCTACTGGTAGTGGCTGCAGTAGTGAATTGAATGTCGGATAGAGCACAAAAAATTAAATTGGCAGGTTCTTAAGCTTGGAAACATATTTTAAACTGAACCTCGCCAAGTTACATGCATTGGTAGATTGGTGAAAAAAAAAACTATTTATCAAATAATTAGTAGATCTTAATATCTTATTTACCATGGCGTGATTACAAGATTTTAATTTCTGCTTAAATACTTCCATCATCATAGATGTAATTATCATATATAAATTGGCAATCTGCAGTTCAAAGGATATCGACTTATCAGCACATGGATGTGAAGCAAGGTGCTTCGAAGCGATTCCCCAATCTCCCAATCTTTCGTACCTCCATTGCTTTGTAGTTGTTTTAAATATCCAATGCTGTGAGGCCGTTCGCATTAAGAGCATTCACTTTTGTTGCTGTACTAGCGGTTAGAAACTTTACTGCCTGCACATTTGACAAATGTATCCCGTATAAGATACAAAAACAAAGGTTTAATAAAATCATGGAAGATATATGAAATCAATGCATATATATATGTATGTATGTATGTATGTATGTATGTGTATGTATGTATATACCTTTACTTGTTTGACAGCCACTGCAAGGTGCAAGATAGTGTTGCCATCATCATCTCTAGGATTCAGGAACTCATTATTTTCCATTGTCTCCACTATGTACTCCAATGCCTCCAACTGACAATATCTCAGACATACAAGTAAAATCGTCTCTTCTCTGTCCATGTGGGCTCGAGCTGCAGAGGGTCTCGCTTGAAACAATTCTCTTAAGACATCTATGTGACCCTTCATGGCTGCAATATTGATGTAGGACGTATTAGATTATAAATTAGGGATTTTAATTTTGATTTTAGGGATTTTAATAAATTAGGGATTTTGACTATTATTAGGGATTTTGACTTCCTAAATTGGAAGTAATCCTAATTTGAGTCATTTTCCTAAATTAATAATTTACTATTTTATTTAGGATTTAATTTTGGTATTTTCTAGTTAAACTAGGATTATGATTCTATTTCCTAATAGGATTTTATTTCCTAGTAGAACTAGGCTTTAAGGTCCTATAAATAGGAACCTTTAGTTATGTTATTTTCAGATTTGATTGTTATTGTTTTTTGATCTTTTAGTAAAAAGATTATTTCTCCCTCAATTTTCACTCTACTTCTCCCCCAAATTTCTTCTATTATTTCTTCCATTTCCTCTGTCTACATCTCCCTCCCTTTCTTTTAACTTGAGGAACCTCGTTCCTCATCAATTGGTATCAGAGCGTGGTTTTAATCCCCTCTTATACTATTTATCTTTTAATTTTTGTTCAATCCATAAACCCTAAAACCTCCCACCACCATCAACTTACTTTACCCCAATTTCATCTTCCATCACCCTTCCACAAAAAAAAAAAAAAAGTTACTGCTCATCCGCGCACTGTTCACAGAGAGTACTGTTCATCGGACGCACTGTTCATCGTGCACTGTTCAAGGACGTCAATGTTCACCGGAGTTACTGTTCATCAACAGCACATAATTTGGTTTGACCTTCCTGCCCCTTTCACTTTTGTTCTATTTGTTGATTTTGTGGGTACTTGAGTAATTTTGCATCAATTTAGCCGAATCTTATCCTATTATGATGACTAGAAGCAAGAAAAATCAAACTGAAGATCCTGACATATCTGAAACCTCAGTCCAACACCCTGAAATATTAGAGACAGTCCAGCTAATGATACAAGCCTCCGAAAATAGGACAAACGTTAGGATTAATGCTTTGGAAAATAGAATGGACACCATGGATAATAGGGTAGTAGAAATATTAGCAATTGTAAAATCCTTACAAGCTTCTTTTCTCACCATACAAAGCCCTAACTTAGAGCCATCTCCTAAGCATAAAGATCAAAAGGATAAAGGGATTTTGGGTACAACTCCAAAAAAAGAGGAAACTCTTATAGGTGAAAATAATATCTCTAAGCTAGAAGTTGATCTTGAAAAAGCCGAAAGTAGCGAGGAGGGTAGTCGTAAACATGTTAAGCATAGTGATAAAGCATTAAAGATGAGTATGACAATGTCACTAAACATGTTAAACAAGATATCCCTAAATTTGATGGTAGGATGGATCCTAATGCATTCTTAGATTGGGTAGCTGCTATAGAGGAATATTTTGGGTGGTTTAACATATCGGATGAGTTACAAATTCGTCTTGCTAAACTTAAGTTGGTCGGGCTTGCAAAACAATATTGGCAAATTGTAGAGCGAGAGGTAGAGCGTGAAGGGAAAGTTCTTACGTGGGATGACATGAAGTCTAGGTTACACAGAAAATATGTACCCCCTACTTACAAAACCCAATTGCTTTCACAAATGTTTAATCTTAAGCAAGGATCTTTGAGTGTTACTGATTACCTACATAAGTTCAATAATCTTATAGTTAGGAGTGAGATTTCTGAAGAGGATGACATCACTAGGTCTAGGTTTATCCATGGGATCCGCTTTGATATTCAACGACTAGTTAATTTGCATTCCCCAACGACTTTAGATGAAGCCTACTACAAAGCCATTGAAGTGGAACATTTTCTTCAATATCCTAACCTGAAGCAAACTCCCATGCAATCACTTTCATCAAGATCCTTTGAGAACTCAAACACTTTTTCCCAACCCAAGACTACCCAAACAAACACAAATAGGGAAAGGCCATTTGTCAATTCTAGTTCTTATCCTAGTAATTCCCAAATTGTGTGTCACCATTGTCATGTCAAAGGTCATATTGCTTCTCGTTGTCCTCATCGCACTTTAGTGCTGGAAGAAATACATGACACACCCATAGGAGAGGTTCTTGAATCTTTAGAAGCTACTGATGAAGATTTGGGGTTAGATGATGATATACCTCAAATTAATGTTGTGAGAAATATTTTAGCCATGCCAAAAAAGGAAGATTGGAGACGTAATAACATTTTTCATACTTTCCTTCCTTGTAAGGGAAGGGTTTGTAAGTTAGTGATTGATAGTGGAAGTGCTATGAATGTGGTTTCTAAATCCGCAATTTCTAGGCTACAACTTACAACCGAACCCCACCCACATCCTTTTAAAGTAGCTTGGATTGATAAAACTTCTTTGGATGTCACTGAAAGGTGCTTAATTCCTCTAATATTTGGATTTTATCATGCCAACATATATTGTGATGTTGTTCCTATGGATGTAGCTCATATTCTTCTTGGAAGACCTTGGCTTTATGACATGAATGTTACCAATCGTGGGAGAGATAACACCTATACTTTTTCTCACAATGGTACAACCATCACTTTAAAGCCTGCCAAGCCCACTACCCAAATGTCAAGCAACCATAGCTCTTCAACTTTGCTTCTTCAACCTATGCCCATCCCAAGGCTTGAATTGCATGCTTTTTTATCTCGTGTGCCTATGGAATTAACTTTTAGTTCAATGGTTAAAGAGGAAGAATTGTGTGCTTACCGAGGCCATTTCAAGCCTCCAATGTTTTCTTGTCTCATGCTTGCAGGGCCTATTGTCTTATCCCAGCTCTTGAAGAATTTATGCCATGTACGTGATATACTTGGCCGTTTCCTTGTTCGTTTGGCACATCCACCTCCGACGCTTTGATGGAGTTTTTCTAGCCAACTCGTCAGGAGTCGAGTTTTTCAAGAGGGAGAGAATTGATGTAGGACGTATTAGATTATAAATTAGGGATTTTAATTTTGATTTTAGGGATTTTAATAAATTAGGGATTTTGACTATTATTAGGGATTTTGACTTCCTAAATTGGAAGTAATCCTAATTTGAGTCATTTTCCTAAATTAATAGTTTACTATTTTACTTAGGATTTAATTTTGGTATTTTCTAGTTAAACTAGGATTATGATTCTATTTCCTAATAGGATTTTATTTCCTAGTAGAACTAGGCTTTAAAGGTCCTATAAATAGGAACCTTTAGTTATGTTATTTTCAGATTTGATTGTTATTATTTTTTGATCTTTTAGTAAAAAGATTATTTCACCCTCAATTTTCACTCTACTTCTCTCCCAAATTTCTTCTATTATTTCTCCCATTTCCTCTGTCTACATCTCTCTCCCTTTCTTTTAACTTGAGGAACCTCGTTCCTCATCAAATATGTAGAGGGTTTCTCCCATCTCTATCAAGAGGAAAACACATATCTGGATTAACCGATACCAAAATTTTAACCATATTTACGTACCCTTTTGCACTTGCCAAATGAAGAGACAATGATTTTTGGGAATCAAGTTCTCTGGCTAGCTCCGGTTTTCTTTTTAGAATTTCATGCACAAATTCTGCATGACCAAGCATGGCAGCTATGTGCAAAGGTGTGTCCCCATAACAGTTGACTGTAACTCTATAAAGTATGAGAGAATCCTCTTGAAGCAAGTTAAGCAAGGAAATTACACTCCCTTCATCCGCTGCTTCATACATTCTTTTCTCCATTTCTGTGTTTAGAGTGATGTATTATGTATGTTTATAATAAGAGTTGTCTCCAGATTACAAAATCGATCGAGCAGATATATTTAGACCTATGCATCGTTAAATGGCTTGGTTATTAACCCCTTTTAACGAAGTGCTGGGCTGGCCAGGACCATTTGTTGACTGTCGCGTATCATGTGTATGTAAAACTTTTGAGAGCTAGCGTTATTTTTTTAGGTCGTCAAAGTTAGGCCAAGCCAATTGTACAAATTAGAAGATAAGATAAAAAATTTGTGAAATAAAATCTTTCTTTTACTATATTCCTAATTAAAACAAATGTAATAAAATATTTTTTTGTTAGGTAACAAATTTCCTTCTAATTAACCACGCGCCAAATTAAAGTGGCTTATCAATTCCAGAGATGAAAAATCTCAGCAGTTTCGTGAAAATTTCTTGGGATATATAGTTTGTAGACGATTAGAACAGGACATATACAGCCGGCTTAAAATATATATAAAGCTTTAATTTTAACGGGAGAAAGTCTTTAATTAAGTTTATTTCTAGCTCTGTACTGGTTTTAATTAAGTTTTTGAGCAAGTCTTCATGTGGGGCTAGATCCGATGTAAGTCCTTATTTTCCTATCACACTTCTCAGTGGAAGGAAATATAGTTATAGATGTCAATATCGTTCCATATGTCAATTATATAGAACGATTATAAAGAACAACATTCGATTCCATAGATGGTACATCTTACAGTTGAAGGAAATAGAGTTCTAGATGTCAAGATCGTTCCATATGTCAAAATGTATACAATTATGTATGAGTAATACTATACATCCCAATTTTATATCCTAATTTCGTATCTCAATTGAAGTGGCAACTAACATATCAATTTATGTAAAGGAGGTATTAATTGATTAATTAAAATATATTTAATATGACAATTCGTGTGAATTGATACAATCTATGTAAAGGAGGTATTAATTGATTAATTAAAATATATGTGATGTGACAATTCATGTGAATTGATACATCATATCAATTGTGATACAAAATTGGGATATAAAGTTAGAATATATAGTATTACTAATTATGTATACAACAATATTCAATTATATAGATTTTACACATAAATGTACCATTTATATAATCATATTACTATGAGGATGTGATACATTCTATATATTCGAATATATATATATATATATATTTTATTGGCAACTTAACTTTTGAAATAAATTTGAAATTTCATTAATCAAACTAGAGGTAAAATTTGGTAAAGATAGGAGGGCAAAAGTTTACTGTATTTCAGTTGATTAGAATACAAATTCCTGCTTAACGGATGTATTTTGAAGTGAAATTTTCATTCCCTTTCAAATTCCCATTTTTAACAAACGTCACCTAGACTTGGATTCAATGTCAACAAAATAGTTACAACTCCTATGTCACAAAAGAAAACTATACCAGGACACAAACTAAGACAAAATTTCGGACAGCTTCATGTGAAATTACAAACTCACCCTTCTGAATGTTGACGATGACTATTCATTGTTAAATTGCAGAAGTGCAATCACACAAGTACATTGATAATTCAATAAGAATATTTTTATTTTTATTAAGTGGATCGTGCTTCGGCTTTCTAGTTTGGACTTGTTTATGGCAACATTGAGTCAAGGTACTATCTAGTGTTTGCTTCATCTTGTTTAAGGTTGTATTTGATCTGTTTCTAATTTTAAAGTGCAATTTAGTGTTGAATTCCCAATTTGTTATTGGTTTAAGTGGATTACCATATTTTTTTTGTCATTTTTAATTTTTTTTATTGTTATTTGGGTGTACGTGATGTATAACTGTGGTTGCTTGCTGGGTTTTTGGTTGATGCTAGTACATAATTAAGCTACATTAATTTATGGTTTCTTTTTTAATATAGTATTATCAAATTTATTATCGCTTGCAAAGAGGCAAATAGTTAACTAATTTTCGCTACTTATACCCGTCCCTGCGATTCTTTTAATTTTTCTGTTCTTTTCAGTGAAAAGTATGCAGAGACTTTTTGTAAATACTTCTTATTAGTAACTAATTATTGTCATTCTGGTGTAGCCTTATTCTGCTGAAAGGTTAGGTTTAGATCTTTGTTTGGAGTTACTTGATGCCAAATTACTTTTGTTTGATCAATATGACGGTTCAATGGAAATTTGTACGTAGAATATGAAAAGTACATGGTTGAGAAGAAGTGTAAAGTCAGTGGCAGCATTGCGAGAAGATGGACACACTTCTGTTCGCGTAGATGTTTCGTGGTGTTCTTGGTGAGGATTTGCTGTTAATGCTCTGTTTCTATTTTATCTGTAAATGCATGACTGTTTAACTTTAGAAATGCTTATCTAATTTGTTAACATTTAACACATTCAGGCGAAGGCAAAGCCCACAAGAAAGCTGAAGTGAAGGCTCATCATTAAAGATGATGATGGGATCTGTTTCCAGTTGGGTGAGCATTTGAATTGAGTGCAGAAATAATATTCAATGAAAGCAGTATTGTATGGTTTTGTAGACCTTGCCAGCTACTTTGCATCAAATTTTTTGGGTTAATTTCTTTAGAAGTCTCACTTTGATCAATGTTGGCCTTTATTATAGAGGGTAACTTTCACTGTAATAGACAAAGAGAAGTTTGTTGAAATGGTTATCGTACTTCGATTAGAATAATAAAATCTTTGTTACTTTTAAGCCCCAGTTACCTTTGACATTTTCTGCACACAATTTGATTCAACTTTACTGTTTGGTTGTTAATTATCTAATTATCTTAGTGATTTTTGTGTGGTTGAAATTTTTTTCAGTATTAATTATTTAGTGGAGATGCTACCTCAAACACCACCATGATGAGATGAGATCTTCTCCAACGAATGCTACTATTCGTACATTTTTCTTACTTAAGAATTGTTACTTTTGTCCTTGTTAGGCCTCGTAAAAGGTCCTCGTCTTGCAGTGCCAAGTGAGGAAACCATGTGAATTACTCAGTTCATTTTATTTGATTGCAATGATAAAATTGTTTTTTTCCTGAAATCAAGACAAGTATTTTTAAATTGTATGAATGTCAAATCTGTTGAGCATTTGTGATGTATGGCAAAGGAAAGGAGTACTCCAGAAAAAAATTATGTGTATAGTGTCTGTTTGGTGATTTGAAATGAAATTGAAGAAGGAAATTATCGCATCATTACGTTGAGAAAGTACATTTATGTAATTTTTGAGTTAATATGTGGATTTGAGTTGTTAGAAAATGTTAATTCATTTGTTTCGAAATCTGAAATAGAGTTTGAAACAATAAATGAATCTTTAAAGATGATACATAAGATTATATAGATTGTCAAACTTAGAGTTTCTCTTAAAATTAGCAACTCAACTAAAATGCCAAATGACTCATGATTGAATGAGAAAGAAACTAAAGAGAAACAGATTAGAGGAATGACAAGAAACATAGACATACGGCCTGCAACTTTCATTAGTTTTGTGTCTTCCAAACTTTTCTTATGATAGCTTGCATTTCTTATGTATCACCCGTAACGAACACATGAAATTCTCAACATGATTCAAGGGAAAGAGCGACGATTAATATCAACTGAGCCCGGCGATCTGCTTTGTCTCTTCTCTCTGACATATTGTCATCAACCTTTTAGTAAGGCGGATTGCGTGCACAAGCAGAAGTAGACCAAGCAAGCCAAACCATATGAATGATAAAATCGTCGACATGGCCTCCAACTCTCATTAGTGAATAAACATATAATACAAGCTGTCATACATGACGACCAAAGTAACAGAGCTTACATATCTTATTACAAACAATACAATCGAAGTTGACTCATAGATATTGAAACTTAGAAAACAGATTAATTATGTAACTCTACCATACTTTAACGCACCCCATATTCTCAACATTATTATTCAAGCGTCTAAAGAACGTGGGCTGCTTTCTCTCTGCATTCCAAAAATTGTTTTTAACGTTTTTATAAGGCGAATTGACCTTCTTGTAAGACGAAATGCGTGCACAAGCAGAAGGATAACAGCCAAGCCCAACCATATGAGCAGCCCTATTGTAGGAGCAGAGTTATAATCTGAAAGAGTCGATAGGGAGATCAGGAATGCAATGGCAAGTGTGGTAACTGCAACCCACAAGATAATCATGAAAAACCACATAAAAGGCTTCCGATTGAACCGTAACCCACTTATGAGTAACAGTACGATGCTCAGGGAAGCCACAAAGCTTGTGGTGATAAAAATGAAGAAAGGTTCATCGGCAAGTATGGGTTTTCCTGGGCGGGATGAAGAAGCATCTTGCACACCACCAGGAGGACTCACTCCAGCTTGGAATGCCATGGTAGCAATCAGTGATGCTACCACCAGTACGGCTTCACGCATTTTTTCCAACCAATCACCATCCCCCTCATGATGATTATGAGAACCCTCTGAGGTTCTAGTCTCTCCGTTGTCACGTTCTGGCCCTACACCACCACGAGGACTCACTCCAGCTTGGAGTACCATGGCAGCACTTATTAAGGCTTGACGCATTTTTTCCAACCAATCACCATCCCCCTCATGACGATTATGAGAATCCTTTAAGGTTCTCGTCTCTCCGTTGTCAAGTTTATGTTCTGCTAATTCAATATCATTGGCAGTACCATCAGTACCGCTGATGGTACTGCTTGCTCCAGCGAGTTGAAGCGATTGTTTATTTGCTGAGGATTCAATATCATTGGCAGTACCGCTGATTGCTCCGGCTCGTTGAAGCGATTGTTTATGTGCTGATGATTCAATATTCTTAGCAGTATTGCTGATTGCTCCAGCTCGGCGAAGCGATTCCCCAATCTCCCAATCTTTCATATTTCTTTTGCTTTGTAATTGTTTTAGAATATCCAAAGCTGTGAAGCCATTCGCATTAGAAGCATTCACTTCTATTGCTGTACTAGCGGTTAAATACTTTACTGCCTGCACATTAATTTGACATATATACAAATTAAAAGAAAGGTTTAACATTAAAATCAAAGTACACACATACATACATACATACATATATATATATATATATATATATATATATATATGTATATATATGTATATGTATATGTAATCAGTGCAAGCACCTTGAGGTAAAAAATCGCATACTAATTACTATATATTCAGATTCAGTCCTTAATTAATTTTTTAAAAAAAAATTTGTATACACCTTTACATGTTTAATAGCCACTGCCAGGTGCAAGATTGTGTTGCCGCCATCATCTATAGAATTCAAAAACTCATTATCTTTCATTGTCTCCACTAAGTACTTCAATGGCTCGAACTGATAATATCTCACACACGCATGTAAAATTGTCTCTTCTTTGTCCATACGGGCTCGAGTTGCAGCTGGTCTCGCTTGAACCAACTCTCTTAAGACACCTACATGACCCTTCGTGGCTGCAATATGTAAAGGGTTTCTACCATCTCTATCAACAGCAAAACACATATCAGAATTTACCGATACCAAAGTTTTAACTATATTCACGTACCCTTTGGCACTTGCTATGTGAAGTGACGATGATTTTTGGGAATCAAGCTCTCTGGCTAGCTCCGGCTTTCGTTTTAGAATTTCCTGCACAAATTCTTCATGACCAAGCATGGAAGCTATATGCAAAGGTGTGTCCCCATAACAGTTGACCGTTACTCTGTCAAGTAAGAGAGAATCCTCTTGAAGCAAGTTAAACAAGGAAGTTACACTCCCCTCTTCCGCTGCTTTATGGATTCTTTTCTCCATTTTTTGTTATTGGAGTGATAGGTTTATTTTGAAGTCTCTTATGTCTATGAGAGACGAGTTGTAGCTAACTCTCTTAAATAATACTCGAGACTTGAAAAATCTGGTTGATCTATATAAATTTTTTTTTCTTCAAATTGATGGTCCTTGTCTCTCAAGTCTTTGTTTTTAATGAAGTGTTGGGCCGACCATCTCTGATGAATAGGATCAAGAGAAAATGTTACCGGTAACAGAGAAAATGATTGACAGGGAGTCACAGGACCAGTGGTTGTGTATAGCGTATGTACAATAATAAACTTTTATTTCTAAAGATAAGTCAATAGGCTTTTATCATGTAAGGGTAGCCATATTCCTTGCTATATATAAACGTGAGTTCCAGTTACCACACTCGCCATTGGATATCTGATCTCCCTATCTACTCTTTCAGATTATGGCTTTGCTCCTTTAATGGGGCTGTACGTATGGTTTGGCTTGCTTGCTCTTCTTCCGCTTGTGCACGCAATTTCGCCTTGTAAAAAGGTTGTTAAGATTTGTCAAAAAGAAGAGACAAAGCTGCGAAAATTCTTTAGCTTGAATAATGTTGAGAATATGGTGTGCGTTTAAGTATGGTAAAGTTATGTAATTAATCTGCTTTCTATTAATTATTCAACATCGATTGCATTGTTTGTAATAGAATGAATGCCATATACTATATGCAAGGTATACGTGTTACTTTGATCATGTATGACAGCTTGTATTGTATGAGAGCTGGAGGCCATGTCAATGATTTTTATCATTCTTCTGTTTCTCTTTAATTATTTCTTTTCGCAAGAGAAAGTCTAAGGTTAGAATGATATATTATATCGTTATGCGGATATATTATATCTACACACAATCTATTTTTTCTTCACTAATTTCACATCACTAAACCAACACTAGATTCAATAGTTTAAGATTTATCCATTTACATTTTTTTATCATAGTTTAACCGAAATATATTTGTTGTTTCTTGTTCTGTGTCATGAATAATGATATTCTCTTCAGATTGCATCACAAATGATGTTTATTTAATATAGCTTTGTTAAGTGTATAGTATGATGATACAATGAGTAATATGATGTGATATAGTAAATTTAATTTTATGTCATATAGTATAATTTTAGAATAAGTTTTAGGATGTGTATCACTACTCTTTGTTATATATGAACCGATACGAAGCAAAAATTATTAGACTCGTCTTGTTTGATTTTTAATATGAGTGATGCTATTTGTGCCCCAACAATCTCTAAAGAAACCCCCGTTTTCAATAATTTTCTGAATTACTTAATTTCTTTAGTAAAATTACTTAAAAACCAATAAAATTAATTTTAACCAATCGTCTGAAATTTTTATTTTGACATGAAAACCTTTTATGCCTCTTATAAACCCTAATTATCTTAACATAAGTACGATATAAAATTCAAGAAAATCTTAATGAACCAGATGAATTGCCACACTCAAAATCTTGATAGCCTTGTGTAAGATATCTTGTACGTTCAAAGCTAATTTTGTCTGTAAATAGTGCCTAGAAATTGTTGCATGAGCTATATTTTTTGACTTGAGCCTCCGATGCAAATCACAAGAATCCTCTAGAGTTTGATTCATTAATTAGTATTCACACTTTTTACAATGAACACTTACCTTGCTATTTCGAATTGACTTCTCAAGATCAGAATGCAATTTGAATAAAAAAGAATAAATAAACTAAAAAGCAGGTTCAGCAAAAATAAGACATTGATTAGTTAAGTTGTCTTACTGTGATTGCCAGTATATAATATTTCTTTGAAAGTTGAAACACATTGCTTTCTTTCATATGGTTTCTCATCAATTTGGCTGGTAGAAACCTTTTAAATATAATTACGACATTTATTAAACTGTGTTGATGTTTTCTATTAATAAAGCAACAAGAGAGAGATACTAAAGTAAAAAATTGATAAACCGAGTTAATTATGCACAACATGCAAATTAATGACTAAGAGATCAGCTTCTTGTCGAAGCCAAGACAAAAGAAAGAGTTGCATAGGAGCTGGATGTCAATAATTGGGTATATATATGTATGGCTACTTTAGATTATTGATAGGAAGAAGAAAGAATGAAAAGCATGTTTTTTTTTTAATACATTAAATAGGGTGCTGTTACTTATTAATACTAAAATTAATAAAACTTTTTTGTATGTGGCGAATGGGGCATCTTTAGATCAATAGTGGGCACAAATAACACTACTACTCTTTTAATATATACAAAACAATTATAAGTGTTTATATTCCTTATAATTGTTGGATCATTTCTCCTAATAGGAAACTGAGTGGCGGCTCTATTCTATAGACATGTTCGTAGCTTGTTTATGTTTCCTTAAGTCTCAAAACAATTAATATTACATCTACAACTCACATATAATCAATCCTTTTTATAACCTGAGTTGACAAAATTATGTTAGAGATGTAATTTCCTTTATTCATTTTTTTCTCCTCCTTTGAATTTTTGTCAACTCAGATTATAAGGAAAGTTGGTTGTAAGTAAGTTGTAAACGTAGCATCGCTCAAAATGATCATAAACTGATAACCTAAATGCAACCTATACTCTACAACCTGATGTGACAATCTATATGATAAAAATTTACTCGATGAGTAAAAAAACAAAAAAGAATGAATGAAGTTACACCTCTAATAGGATTTTGTCATGTAAACTGTCACATTAGGTTATAAAGTTTGAGTTGTATGTCGGTTATAAGTCTAGCATTACTAATCTAACAGACTAACAAATGTTTTTATATCGTCTATCTCTTATGCTTGGCAGCTCAATACAATCGATTTGTTAGTCTCTACAGTTTTAGACCTGTTAATCTATTGGTTTTTAGTGCTTAACAGCTGAAAAATCTGTGGGTATGTTGGCGTGTGATTGTGGTGTCTAACCTTTTTAGGCGTCTGGTTATTTTTAAATGATCCCTCTAATTTTAGTCATTCTTCAATCTTCGTAATTGTTTCAAAGTTTAAGTCAATATTACAAACGAGGTCATCATAACTATCACATTAAAATCATTTAAATAAAATCTTTGGTCCCAAATTAAACCAATAAAGAAGGTAAATAAATATTGAAGTTACGAGCTACGAGACTGAATTTAATTAGTTTAATTTAATACTAGGTTTTGATAGACATCACGCTAAAGGCCAATTAATCACTAGTCTATTATAAATTCGTCCTCACCAAGAACACGTCACTGGTGACTCACCTCTCTCTCTATCGCTACACTTTAAACACAACAGTGGCTAGTAACAAAAGATTAAATGCTCAATTATAGGCTCATGCAAACACTCGGCTACTTAAGCTCCACAAGATTTGTAGTTCCCAAATTAAGCATAAAGCTTTAAACATAAAGACAAAAACACATAGATAGACGCACCCTTGCAAAATCACACACTTGATCTAGTTGAACATGTGCATCTCCAAGCTGTAATGACTATATATATATACAAGTATATGTTCCAGTTTAGCTTTCCATGTTTCCTTCAACCGCAAGAAATAAATCCATCCTTGGAAATAACGTTAATTAGGATTAATGAATAATAGGTATTAAAAATAAAACATGATCTCCTAACAAAGTGAAGTAGGACAAAACCGTTTGTCTTAAAGTGATTTAGGTTAATGTCCAAAATTTGATTCCTAGTAAAATAAGATTCTTTTAAGTTCTCTTAATCTTACCATGATTCTCCCAATTAAAAGCAGCTGCATTTTATAAGACTAAGTAAATAGAAAATCAATCATAAGGAAGACTTTCGTTATTTAGGTAATTAATTTAAATCCCATGAGATGTCAAATCCTTTAGTTACGTGGATTTAACAAACACGTGTAGTTAACACGTTTTACTTTAGTGTTCACTATTTTTATTCTTCACAAGAAGTCAAGAACTAGACCATGTGCAGCCGTGCAGGGCTCACTTTTTGGAAGAACTGGACCTGCTGCTCTTTTTTTTTTTTTTTTTTTTGAACTAGACCATGTGCAGGGCTCACTTTTTGGAAGAACTGGACCCTGATCCCTTTTTTTTTCAAAGGAATCAGACTTTCGATGCTGAAAGGAATGTCAGTGCTTGCTCTTTCTTTTATTTTTATTTTTAAGTTAGTGCTTGCTCTTTCTTTTATTTTTATTTTTAAGTGGTGCAATTTGCTTTCACATGTGAACTAAAAGAAACCCCACTTCTTAATATACTTTATCTAAAAAATATTTTAAATTTCTTTTACTATTAATACTCCAGTAGGCTTCATAATTACTCTTCGTTCTTCTTCTCCAAAATACCGCGGGATTACTTCTGTGTTATCATGGCTTTGATTACTAACATAATTAAATGAAAAATAAACTTATTAACTGGTACTCTTCTTGGAGTCAATTTTGGGTTTCTAACCTTTCATATTACAATATCTATGCTTTATCTTTTGTTAAAAAATATATATATATATATATTTCAAAATAGATGTTACTTAAAAAATGGCAGAGTTTTAAGTTTGTAGATATTAAGTACAATATTATTTTCTATTTTATTGGTTAAAAAATTTATCATACCCGATTGATGATTTTGTTGCAGTAGCTTTTGGTGTTTGAATGGGTGGCCTTAGTATTACATCGTATTTAATAACTTTAGGGTCGTTAGTTGATTTGATTATTCAGAGAATGATTCCATTGAAATGCGCTTCTGTATATTATCTATGCC
>SNVD02010497.1:0-47462 GCA_013180625.2 Boswellia sacra
GTTTTATTTGATTATGGAGCTACGCATTCTTTTATATCTACCCATTCTACATCTGTGATAGTATTAGAGTCTAATTTGTTGGACTCTGTACTACATGTGGAGTCACCTATGGGCAGTACTTTAGAGGTTGAGATTGTTATTCCTGTATGTTAGAGATCAATGGGCACATGTTATCATGTAATGTGATACTTATGGATTTCATAAAGTATGATGTGATATTAGGAATGGATTGGTTGTCCGCCTATCAAGTTATATTAGATTGTCACAAGAAAGGGGTGAGGAACATGATAGCAAGTATATTAGTAGAGGAGATTAATAAAGGGATTTCTGGACTTCCTCGTGTGGTGACTGAATTTCCTGATGTTTTTCCTGAAGAATTACCTGGGTTACCTCCAACTAGAGAAGTGGAGTTGCTACCGAGGTGTATCCAAGTGTGTCACCTATATCAGTTACTCCTTATCGAATGGCTCCAGCATAATTGGGAGAGCTAAAGTTACAAATATAAGAATTATTAGATAAAAGATTTATCCGATCCAGTACTTCTCCCTGGAGGGCACTATTATTGTTTGTAAAGAAGAAAGTTGGTTCGTTGCGTTTATGTATAGATTACAAGCAGTTAAATTGGATTATAGTGAAAAACAAATATCCTTTTTCCTATTATCGATGATTTGTTCGATCAGCTAAGAGGATCTTATTGTTTTTCTGAGATAGATCTTTATTCGGGTTATCATCAGTTGAGAATAAAAGAAAAAAAATACCCAAAACCGCCTTTCATACCTGGTATGGGCATTACAAGTTTCTGGTCATGCTATTTGGACTGACTAATACTCTTGCTGCTTTTATGGATTTGATGAACCATATTTTCAGACCTCACTTAGACTAATTTGTGATTGTGTTCGTAGATGATATCCTCAATTATTCTTCATCTGAGGTTGAACATGAGCAACATCTACGTGTGGCACTTCAAACACTTAGAGAGCATAGTTTTTATGTCAAGCTGAGTATATGTGAATTCTGGCTATCAGAAGTGAGATTTCTGGACCATGTAGTGTCAAGACAAGGAACCTCAGTAGATTCATCGAAAGTAGAAGCTGTTATAAAGTGGGAAACCAAAGAATGTGTTTGAAGTACGTAGCTTCTTAGGTTTAGTAGGGTACCATCAGCGTTCTATTGAGAATTTTTCTCGATTGGCTGCATTAATAACTAGGTTAATAAGGAAAGGTGTCAAATTCGAATAGAATGAGCAAGTGTTACGCGGTGATGGGAGTGTGGATTGGACCATTGGTTCAGAAGGGTGTTTGCGATTCAAGAGCAGGATCTTTGTTCCATCGAGTAAAGAGTGTAAAGATGATATTCTTAAGGAATTTCATCATTCTAAATTTGCTGTTCATTCTGGCAGTACCAAGATGTATCATGATTTACGTTGACAGTTTTGGTGGAAAGAAATGAAGTGGGATGTTGCTGAATATGTGGCTAGATGCCTTACTTGTCAACAAGCGAAGGCTGAGCACCAAACGCCTGCAAGATTACTCCAACCACTTCCTATAGCAGAATGGAAATGAGACGCATCCTTTGGGGACAAAACCTTGAGGGCTGAGGCCTAATAGAGAACAATATGGTTTAGTGTGCGATTGGGTTTAGACCGGCAGTGGGACCGGGACGAGGTAGTAGGCCTCGGCCTAGATCGTCACAGTACTCATATTTTCAAATTTCGAGGACGAAATTTATTTTTAGGAGGGTAGGTTGTGGAATCCCAATATATATATATATATTATAAATTTTAGAAAATATAACTAAGGGTATTTGAGTAATTTTATGAGAATTGGGTTGGATAATAGAAGTGGGCTTGTGTTGGAATTGGTAAGGGTGAATTGGGCTTGAATTTGAAATTGTTGGACTTAGGCCCATTGAGTCAAGGCCTTATGTATATAAGAGATGGAATTTTCTAGAATTGGGGGAAGGAAAAAGAAGAAGAGAAGAGGAGAAGGAGTTCACGTTCCAGGAAGAAAAGAAGAGAAAAAGAAGAAGAGAAAGGAGAGGAAGGAGAAGAGAGGAAAAAAATTCAAGAAGTTTAGCTTGGAAAACAGGTAGGGGTTCCTAACACTATACTTACTTCATGTTATATGTTTTGTTGTTGAATTAATATTGTTGTGATGTATGTATCATGTTTTGACTTGATTTCTTAGTTGCTTGGATGATGAAATATGAGTGAAGTTACTTATTGCAAGTTGTTTGTTGTGATTGCATGAAGAATTATGTGTGAATTGGAGTGTTGTTGAAGTGGAGTAGAGATGATTTTGTGAGAAGTGCAGTTTATGTCACTGTCTTGTGTTGATTGAGTTGATGCGTTTTTCTGGATTGAGAATTGTATGATTTCTCATTTGTTTTGGAAAATAGACGTATTAAGCTTTAATTAGCCGTTGATTTCGTTGAATTTGGAGTTAAAACGGATTTTTGGTGAATTTTTGAAGTTGGGAGTTGAATTTTGGAAATAGGACGTTTTGAACCAATTCTGGAATTCGGTTCTGGTGTTTCGCTCGACAGTGAACAGTATCGAGTAAACAGTGTTCGAGTGTTCGAGTGAACAGGGTTCGAGTGTTCGAGTGAAAAGTGTCGAGTGTTCGAGTGAACAGTGTTCGAGTAAACAGTATCGAGTGTTCGAGTGAACAGTATTTCGAGTGAACAGTATTTCGAGTGAACAGTGTCGAGTGTCGAGTGAACAGTATTTGAGTGAACAGGGTTCGAGTGTTCGAATGAAAAGTGTCGAGTGTTCGAGTGAACAGTATCGAGTGTTCGAGTGAACAGTGTCGGGTGTTCGAGTGAACAGTGTCGAGAAACAGTATTCGAGTGAACAGTATTCTCGAATGAACAGTATTTCAAGTGAACAGTATCGAGTGAACAGTATTCTCGAATAAACAGTGTTTCGAGTGAACAGTATTTCGAGTGAACAGTATCGAGTGTCGAGAAAAATTTCATAACCACCCTAAATTGACTGTATACTTCCCAAAAAGTCTTGGATTTTGCATAAAGATCATATTTCTTGAGATTTATCATAGTAATGATATTGAAAGGCTGTTAATGTATGCATTAGACCTTGGATGGGCTGTTTTGTATACGGATCCAAGGAGAATGCGAATAAAATGATATGAAGTGTTGGACCTTGGGTGGACCGCTCTTTATACGGACCCAAGGGGAACACGAATATAATGATTTGAGGTGTTGGACCTTGGGTGGACCGTTCTGTACATGGACGCAAGGGGAACATGAATAAAATGACGTGATGTGTTGGACCTTGGGTGGACCGTTCTTTACACGGACCCAAGGGGAACACGAATATAATGATTTGAGATGTTGCACCTTGGGTGGACCGTTCTGTATATGGACCCAAAGGGAACACGAATAAAATGGCGTGATGTGTTGGACCTTGGGTGGACCGTTCTGTATACGGACCTAAGGGGAACACGAATAAAACAATGTGTTGATGGACCTTGGGTGGACCGTTCTGTATACGGACCCAAGGGGAACACGAATAAAATGATGTGATGTGTTGGACCTTGGGTGGACCGTTCTGTATACGGACCTAAGGGGAACACGAATAAAACAATGTGTTGATGGACCTTGGGTGGACCGTTCTGTATACGGACCCAAGGGGAACACGAATAAAACGACGTGTTGATGGACCTTGGGTGGACCGTTCTATATACGGACCCAAGGGGAACACGAATAAAATGATATGATGTGTTGGACATTGGATAGGCCGTTCTGTATACGGATCCATGGGGAACACGTATATTATAAACATAATGTGTTGGACCTTGGATGGACCGTTCTGTATACTGATCCAAGGGAAAAACGAATACAATAAACATGATGTGTTGAACCTTGGATGGGCCGTTCTATATACGGATCCAAGGGGAATACGAATATAAATTTGATGTGCGAGTGGACATAATTGGTTGATCTATTAGTATTTGATGTCAAATTTTGTGACTGAATATTTGTGGAAGGTGTATGATTTAGTATAATGTTAGAATGTTCCTACTGGGCTTTATGCTCACCCCTTCCCTCTACAGGTACACAGAAGAATGTTCACACTAGTGATGTTCCAGAGCTTTCCTAGAGAGTCTGGAATCTACATACATATCATGATTATTGGAGATAGTCTTGTTTCTCCTAGCTTATGATGGGAGATTTTGTTGTGTGACTATAATCTTATGTATGGCCTTTAGTCACCAATGTATGTACAGTTGATTTTGAACGAATAGCCATAAGTTGTAATGACTTCTGGTGATATAAAAAAAATTATGAGATATGGATAACGTAATTTTTATAAATTCTTATTCAATCACCTCTAGAGATTTAGAGATGTTAGGGCGTTACAGATCAGGTCCTCCCCAATAAACTTTTCTTCATCACCATCCCAAAAAACCCACCAAAACACCTGAAAATCCTCAAAAACATATTTGATAACCACCACAATAACAATGTATCTTCACCAAGCATTTGCCATCACCGCTGTTCTCAACGGCTTCATCAGTAACTATTCAGCAAAACCCAAGCATCTTCATCATACGTTCAATGCTGGAAGGCAACTATTCATCACCAAAGTTCTCAACCACCAAGGATCCACCAATACCTCTGCAATAATTTTAATTACCATGTTGTTTTTGTCTTGTTCTTTTGGCATACATGATAAACAACGTCACCAATCTCTATCTTTCGTAAGAGTAAAATGTTTTCCTATGATGTTATTGATTTCTGGAATGTTTGAAGATAGGTCCTATATGGCGACAAGGTGAAAGCAGCAGCATTAGGGATTTCAAAAGAGGTTAAGTTAGTATGGGGTTGCTTCTCAACCTGCTTTAAAAAGAAATTGCTACAAAAAAAAAAAATCAGATATTACAAAGGATTCCAAAAGCAGGGAATTAGCTGCTTTTAGAGACCTACCTCTGCTTGTGAATTAAAAAGTCTAAAATACTCCCACTAGAAAAATAAGAATACAAAATTATCCTTGTTGTTAAATTTTTTAAAAAAAATTATACCTAATTAATTAGAAAAAATTATAAATATTTATTGGTTTATTTTCATAAAAATTTTATGAATTTTATTTATTTTCATAATTTTTTTAAAAAAAATTTAATTATTTTAACATTTCATAATAATTTATTGAATTAAATAATTATTTAATGAATATAATATTTTAAAATATTTTTTAATTTATTGTATTTATGAAGGTATTTATATTTTATAATTAAAATACATATTAAATAGAAATTCATGTTATGTAAATTTATGATATTTGTGTATAAAATTTAAATTATTTCATAAATAAATAGATCTATTTTAATATTATAATATTAATTTTAAATTATTTTGGTTTAAAATATTATTGTAACATATAGGATTAATTATAAGAAATTATTTTAAATAATATATATATAATTCATGGGAAATAGTTTTTAAAAAAAGAAAGAGAAATGATAATGAAATACTATTTAAAAAATTTATATAGACATTGTTGAAAATAATTATAAAAAAAGAAAAAGAATTGATTAGCAAATATTATTTGATTAATTATATAGATGATGTCGGAAATAATTTTAAAAAGGGAAAAAGAATTGATTATAAAATTTAATAATTAAATATCTAATAATGCTAGACCTACATTATTAATACAACTCAAACTTTACCATTTGATATGGCAGTCTAGATCGCAAAATCCTATTGGAGATGAAATATTCATTATTTTTTATTTTTTTCCTGGTCCAATGAATTTTTATCATGTAGACTATTATATCAAGTTGTAGGGTTTGAGTTGTATGAAGGTTATAAATCTCGCACTACTCTTAAATATTACATAGGACTATTTTATATGTTATGCCTCAAAATCTCTTATATATAGAGACTTCAAGTGTGACTATATATATATATACACACACCAGCTAAATTTACAACTTGTATAATGCATAGTTTATACATGTACAAGCTTATACATCAATTGCACCATTATCTAATGAAAATATTAAAAAACATAACATGTACATGTTTCCAAGTCTTAACCATAACTAATTACAGCCCAAAATATCAATGTAACTTGCCATCATCCAAGTTCTCTATGAAAGCTCTTGAATCATCTATCCTTTGAACTTCACCTCGTAAACCTATGGAAGGAGGGGTAAGCAACACAACCAATAGGAAATTTTAACTTTACACTCAACCACAAATTGTAATTATTATTCAAAATTTATATCACATATATACGTCATTCATGATTCATGCACCAATGTATCAATCCCATAATCAACACTACCAAGCATAACTCATTTGCATTCAAGTGCCAATCCGTCATCCAATATTCCCAGACACTTCAATCATTTACATTGAAACACCAATGTTTAGGCTTATCAATTAACCAACAGTGAAAACTATCGAAAGACAATATCCATCTATGCACAATTATACCCAATATGTACATAATGACAAAATTCCATTATATAGTATTTTCTTTAGATATGTGTCACAACATCCCATCCAAAGCTAACATTAGACCTTTCGTACCCATGTTCCCTTGGACCCGTAGTCAAGACAGCCAATCTAAGGTCCAACACTAAAATTTCATACTCATGTTCCCCTTCGATTCATATTCAAGACGGCCATCCAAGGTCTAACACATCCATTATTATTCCAATTTAATCTCTAAATGATATACATTCAAAACTATCCATACTCAAGTCCACATAAAAGAATTTAATTCCATGCTTCAACAACAATGTTCATTCCATACAAATAGAGATCGCAATTTTCCCCGGTTGGACCGGGTACCCGGATTTTACCCGCACGGCCCGGCCGGGGAAAAGCCCGGATTACCCCAGGTGCAGTGCAGGGGCCGGATTGCTGAGGAAACCCGCTCCCTGACCCGCACCCGCACAGCCCAATCTTTTTTTTAAGTTTTGTATTGCAAAATGTGAATGAGGAGACTTGAACTCAGAACCTTGCACTTGAATTCTTGTTGGTTGACCACCATGCTGCTCACCTTCTTACACTATATTTTGTACACAATTTTATAATATCAATTTCCTTTTATATATATAATTAAAAGTAGTAAACTGACGGACTGGGATTTGAACCTTGGCCACCAAAAATCATTCCACACCCTTTGCCAACAGTGCTAGCCACGTTCTTCGTCAAAGTTTCGCAACATTACGCTATTTTACTCTATCCAAAGTGTAGAAAAATTTAAAAAAAAATAAAAGCGGGGATTTTTCCTGGTTTTTTTCCGGGTGCGGGTGCATCATCTCAGCACCCGCAAATACCCGCACCCGAAAAAACCCGAAAAAATCCGGGGATTTTGCGGGGACCGGGGACGAATTTTCTGATCTGGTGCGGGTGCGGAAACGCAAAACCCGCACCCGCACCCGGATTTTGCCATCCCTATATACAAACAACACAACTCAACTATTGACATTCAAATTTGAATATTCACTATAAGTTGTGCGCATAACCAAATTTGGTAAAATCAGTAAAAAATGAAAGATTGAAGACTTTAGATTCACAATAAAATATCAATTTAAAAAATAAAATTTTGAAATAGTACAGTTCTACAAAACCTCCAGACCTGTCACCACACAACATTCTAGGATTGTATACTCTACTTTGAAACATCACCAAAAAGTGTAGAAAAATCATTTCCAAGTGATACAACTTTTAAATGAAATCTTATCAACTCTATATTAAGATAAAAATATTGGTTTTGAGATGTTATTGTCAGAATTTGAGCTTCTAACCTTCATCTTCAAAAATTCATTAAAATTTCATTTCAAACCCAATTTCAGCAAAATCGTTGGCAAATTAAAGCTTAACATGTCTATTTTCTAGAACAAAGAATATATTATCCAACACGAGTTCTAAAAACTACAGATATTTGAAAATGTCTAGGTCTATTAGATAAATAATGCAATTTCCAATTTTTAGTATCCAAACCAATGATTCTAGTGGTAAATAGAAGCTTAATGTGTCAGTTTTTCGAAACAAAAGAGCAATCTTCAATATCTCATGTCAATAACTACATAAATTCATAATAGCATAGGACAGTCAAATGATTCAAGATTTTTTTCAACAAATATATCACTCACTTCATACAATAGTCACAAAATAACACACCACTTTATCATCAAATCATTCAAGTCATAACATACTAGGGTCATCTCAACTCTTAAAAAAAATTTCACAAAAGAAAATAAAACAATTTCGAAGTTAGAAATCTCCTACCTTTAATCCTAGCATCTTGCCCTTCTCCTTTTTCTTCTTTTTATCTCTTTTTCTTTCTTTCTTTCTTTCTTTCTTTTCTTTCTCTTTTCTTCTCTCTTCTCTTTCCTGCAGCCCTCCCTCTTTCTTTCAAAGAATGAGGAAAATATCTCATTAAGAAACCCGATCAACTTTTATAGATATGCACAATTCTCCTTAAACCCAAAGACCCGTAGCAAAAATCATAGACATCCCTATTATATTATTTATTCTCATAAACATCTTATATAATTATATATATTAGGCCTAAGCATAAAATGGATCTAAGGCCACTAATGTCCAAATCTAAGCCCACCTAATATATTAACCCCTCCTAACAAAAGTTCAAGTCCAAAAATTATAACTTGATTCAAGTCCAATAAAATCTCCACTCAACCCAACAATATCACACAAGTCCACCAAAACAAACTTAAAAGAATAAATATTGAGCCCAGGTTTTCCCAATCCTATCAACTAAACCTATTTGTCAAGTATTAAAATATACATAAACATGTATATACACAAATGTCTCTATGCACATTAACATACAATAAAATATTAATGTAAACTATGAGACATTTAAAATATCATTATTCCAATTTTTTAAGACTCTATAGTACATGTCAATTTTGATCATTTGCATATAATAAAAGCTACAACAACAGTAATCCTGAATACCTCTATTCTGCTTTTAAAAAAGAAGATGTTTTTAAAAGTTAGTTTATCAAACATCCTTCTACTTTTTTATTTAAAAACTGATTTTTTCTACGATAAAATAGAAGCTGCTTATTTCTTCGGCAATAGCAACCCAAACTAGCCTTTTTATCTCCGTAAGACTGCAGCAGTCATCTGTCATAGATGCAAACAAAAAAGTCAGACTTCATCACGGAGAGCCTGCATCTATGCTCATTGAGCATCACATTGGTGCATGGAACTCTTTCTAGCTAGCTATTGGGTTGGCTATTGTTGAATGGAGGTCCACCCGAGACATAGCAAGCCTACTATTCTAAAACTAAAAGAGAGTGAAACAATAAATTGAGATTGGAAAAGAGAACATTTTAATCTTTTATTTTTTATTTATTGAAAGTAAAATTGTCAGTATACCCTTGAAACCATGTAAGTTAAAAGCAGTTTCCTAACAGTAGGGTTGTTTGAAATTCGTCGAAAAAGGTGAGGTCCTTGGCCAACCTCCGGGTTATCCATGAATTTTCCCATAGTTTTAAATTAAAACAATGAATCAGTAGACCTGACAATGGATTGTATTAGAACGGTTTTGTATCGTTTCGTATTCATATCTATTAAATTATTTTAATATAAATCTGACCCATTAACTTATTAGATTTAAATCTATAAATCCAAACCCAACTGCTAACTTAACATGTTACCCGAATCCAACCCATTTAACCCATTTTTTATTTTCAAGTTAGACAACAATATGTTTAACGTGATTTGTATAAATTTTAAACAAATAGTATAACTAATAGTTTATAAATTTAAAATCTAACAAATATTTTGAGATCTGTTGAAATAAATTTAATATAATACGAAAATATAAACAAAATTTTATATCCAACATCATTTAAATATCCATCTAAAGTATATTTAAGATAAATAATTGATAATATCCAATTATTAAATAATTTCTGAAAATAAAATAGAATATTTAATGAGCTTCTTCTTTATATTTCTTATCAAAATGTCATACTCATATACACATAAGAAAAAGATGACGTAATTGTATTGAAATAATTTTAATTATGTTAAATATAGTTATAAATTAGTATTTGTTACATTTTATTATATTTTATTATATATCATAAATAAATTTACTATATTATCTTTAATATTAACGGGTTAAACGGGTGAAACGGTTTTTTTATAGGATAAATCCAACACGGTCCGATATCAAACGGGTTTTACCGTGTTAATCCATTAACGACCCAATCCGATAATATTATATCCAAAACATGTTTTTATCGAATGGGTTCATGTCGTGTTAACGGGTAGTATAGAATTTACCAGGCTATGAATCAGGGATGAAAATGTGTTGAACAAAACTCTTGGGAGCATAATGGAATTAACCCAAACAAATATAATTCCACAGAAGTCTCAAAACGAAGCACAGCATCAGAATCAGATCTTCCCCAAAATTTCGAGGGTTAGGGTTTGGTTGAGGTTGACAAAATGTCGATTAGGAGGGTTTTCAACGAGATAAAGGGGATGAAGGTGAAGGAGCTTCCCGGCTACTTTAAGCCAATGCTCTCCGTGGACTACGCCAAGAAGACGGTTCAAAAAGGGTTGGACAACTACCACGCCAAGTACATTCAGACCAGCTCCATCGATCCTCTCTACCATGTCTGCTTCGGCGGCATGATTTTCTCGTACCTCGTCGCTCTCCCCGAGGAACGCCGCCATCTCGAGCACCAGCAACACGCCAAGGACCACGCCCACTGATTCGATTCCTCAAGGTATATCGTGTTTTTTAGGGTTTCAAGTTTGAGTTTAATGGTTTTTTATTATTTTTATTCAGTTTGATTTTTTTTAATTATTATTCTAGTTTCAAATATTTAGTTATGGAGATCTGAATAAATGGTAAAATGAAATGAATAAGACTTCGCAAATTTGAAGGCTGTTCCTAAGGCTAGGATTTTGTTGATCTGTTTGAATTGCAATTGCTTTTTATATGAAATTGTGATATTTACAACGACCTATTCGAATTTTTAAACAATTAGATTATGACAAAATCATTAAAGAGTGGCATCCATTATTTCTCCTCAACAATGTATAAAAAGTTACTTTATTTTGTCTAAGTGATCGTTGAACCCTTTATTTGATTTGAAATAAATGGAATAAAACAACGGGCGATGCTTTCAAGCTTTTATTCAGTTATTCCTGACAAGTAGGAAGGAAACCATAAAGCTGATAAACACAAAATAACTAAGGCTGTTGTTGAAGTGGGCTTGAGGGTAGGAACTCATTGACAAAATAATTGTGTAACGTTATTGTGGTTACCCTTATTTTTTAAATTGTTTACACCAGCAACTTTTCCATCATCCTATATCTCACCTTTCTTATGTAATCTTTCGTTTTATTGCTGCAAGTTCTTTGATTTTTTGATAATCAATTTTATCTGGCCTCATTAAAGTTTGGCCTAACTACAATTGGATTTGTCTAGTTCAGAAAGTAGTAAGGTTGGTCTTTGGTGATTTTGGAGTGCTTTAGGACAATTTTTTACAATTTCAAAGGAGGTTTCTGACAACTTTGACTTGTTTTAATAAATGAGTATGAGTATGTCTAGATTATCTTTCCAAGCTTACATGATACTATATTTGATTGGACTCATGGAGATGATGAATATATTATACTCAGCGGTTGATTTATTCAAGTTTATAATATTGTTTTCTCTTGGGTCATTAGATCAAGTAGCCAACGAACTGGGTATAGGTTTATAATTACTCACTGTTTTTTCTTTTGGCAACTATGATCTTTCTTCTTGTTCTAGTTTCGTTTGCCCACGTCCTAGAGCCTGTATCAATCCTATAAATTAACATATACATCGTCTTTTGCAGGTCGTAATGGGCCTCCTGGGGTTTGATTTGGTGATTGTTGATTGGTTTGATGGTTTTTTGTTTCAATGAATATTTTAGTTGTAGGCATGAAGATACTGTCCTCTTCAGTGCATGCTACATTATGTGATGAAATAAGATACACTTGATCATGAGTATCAAACTCAATTTCTCCCATGATTTTCCGCTCTATTAATGGCTACAACAAAAAAAAAAATTTCTTTTCCAAGTCTGTTCTATCGTGGAGTTCTGTTAGTGGATATGATATTCACTTGCTGTCTCTGTGCTATCACTATCTTTGGGTTAAAACCTAATCTTAGTTTTGTTGAATTTTCATATTTCATTGTGTTATAACTTTACTGTGCCAGCAAGTTAGTATCATCCTTTTTTATTAAGTTTATATATTTACTTCCTAGTATGATGACGAATATGCTTACTATGGTGGCATCATATGGAAATTGGAGTACTGCTGTATGGATTCATCCTATGGGCAGGAAATCAGGATCTGAGTGGTTCCTCTGATCTTTTTAATAGCCTTCCAAATAATGAAAAAATTTTGTTAGCAACTGTTGTCAGCTTTTTAGTTTATAATGCCTTTGCTTTCTTTGCTGCCTATTCTGTTGCTGTATTTTTCTTGGGTTCTTGGAAGAATGAGGGTGAATGGGAAAGCAATAGAAGTGTTTTTTTTTTTTTTTTTTCAAAGTTGTTGGAAGGAAACCACAAGACTTCGATTAAAAAAAATGTGTTATTAATAAATTATTTTTTATTAAATAGTGAAATAGTAGTTACTTTGCATCATCTAATAACGTTGAAACGTCTGGTGTTGCGTCAGTAATCAAAATAAATTATATACAACTGAAAGCAATTTTCATAGCCAGGCGAACGGAGAGTAGCCCACTTTTATTTGTATCATTTTGGGCTTTTGTAGGTGGAGAGGATGATATTATACATACTAATTGAAGTAACATTATTTTTTATTATCACGTGAATCACTTATATTTTTTAATTGATTTTCTTACATTTATTGTTTGTGTCATGTTGCAATCTATGCGTTAATATGTAAAAAATTGTAGGGTATCATACCCAACTACCCGTGTCTTTTTGCGTCATTATCAGGTGGAAACAAAAGTTGCGTATTCAATCGAAAACACCCGTAAGTTTTTTCAAGATTCATCACTGAAAAATTCCCGTTAAAACGTATGGGGGTAAATTAGATATATCAGATATATAATAAATATTTCAGTGAGAAATGTCACTGCACATCACTTATTTTAAAAAACATTACAAATGCCCCGAATTTCCCAACCAACCTTACTTCTCTTTCCTTCTTTCTTCGTCCTCTTTCTTCTTTATTATTATTTTTTTCTCTTCTTTTCCAACTTGCAGAGGCAGCGCCGCCATCCCCACCCATCTTTCAACTTCTCTCTATCTCTTTTTTTTTCCTTCATTTTCTTGCCAAACAAACACTCCCCACAGTCAAATTCTCTCTCTGTTCTTTTTTCTTTCTCTCTCTTCTTCTTCTTCTTCTGCCTTTGCTCTTGTCCTTTTTTCTCTTTTCTTTTTGTTTGCACCTTCTTCCTTCGCTGTCAATTGTACGACAGCCAGCTGAGGATAAGTTGGATAAGTTGGGGTTGGAGAAGGGCGATGATGGCGTGGCACAATGTGAGGGGTGAAGGAGCTGCACTTGGAGCAAGAGACGGTGGCGTTGCCTCTGGACGCCAGGGCAAGGGGAAGGGTGGAAGACAGTGGCGGAGGTGGGTTCTGGATTGGGGTGGCGCTGCCTCTGGAAGTCGGAAAAAGCATAGGAAAAAAAAAAAGAAGAACGAGGAAGAAGAAAGTAGGCGAGAGGAGGGCTGGTTTTGAAAAATTGTGGGGGTTTGTGATGTTTTCTTAAAATAGAGGGTGTCCAGCAAATTTTTCATTGAAATATTTATTATTTACCTGAAATGTCCAATTTACCCCCACCTGTTTTAAGGAAAATTGCCAAATGAAAATCTTTAGAAAACTCAGGGGTGTTTTTGATGGAATATGCAAACCGTTTTCGGCTGATAATGGCACAAAAAATAGGGGTAGTCAGTGATAATACCCCATAAAAAATTATATACAAAATTTTGAGTCTAGTATTATGCTCGTCGGCAATAATTATAATGATTTTCATCACATTCTATTGTCAAAGAATAATGCTATTCTTACAAATTACTTATATAAACTAACGTGGTATGATGTGATTTGATAAATAAATGTATTAATTTGATAAATATATATTAATAATAAATTATATTAATCAACATGAGTGATGTGACGATCATATAGAAATATCACATCAGTTTATATATATGAGTTTGTATAAGTAGTTTGTATGAGTAGCATTACTCGTTACGAAAATATGAGACTAGAGAAGCTACAGGTTTTGCCGGCCTGAAAATGGGCTCCGCATAGCATATTTACTTATTTATAGGCATGCCCTAACGACGAACACAAACGGACTTATAACAAAGATCATCGAGTTTTTTTATATTTTTAATGTCAAAACACGTTTAGACTGAAGTAGAGTATTAGATCCTTTGGCTGCAAGGCAGTTGAGAGATGGTGAACATGTTTGTAAATGCCCTCACTCTCTTTGTAATATATATACTAAGAAAGTAATAAAACACCATCTTCACTTTAATGTTTTCTCTCTCTCTTACTCTCCACCTGCTCTAAGTATCACACCTTTATCCCTTCTATCAGCATATTAAATATTAGGAAAAATTAAAATAATAGACAAAATTAAGGGCCTTAAATAAAATTTAGACACATCTTGAAAAATTTTTATGTCATAAATACTTTCTTGAAAAAATGACTAAAATGTCCTTTGAAACTAAAAAAAAAAGACACGTTTTGTCATAACGAATATGACACTCGACATATCGAGTCCTGTTGGATGCTTCAACCGACACTCTCCATCATCGTCGGTGTTCATTCGACACTA
Source organism: Boswellia sacra (assembly GCA_013180625.2). Classification (NCBI taxonomy): domain Eukaryota; kingdom Viridiplantae; phylum Streptophyta; class Magnoliopsida; order Sapindales; family Burseraceae; genus Boswellia; species Boswellia sacra. The sequence continues at coordinate 14,821 of SNVD02010497.1, forward strand.
GATATAACATGTCGAGTTTTATCGGATGCACGGATCGACACTTGACATAACGTGTCGAGTCTTCAAAAATGCCCTGATGGCGAGTGTCGGTTTGTGCATCCGACAGGACTCGACACGTTATATCGAGTGTCGGTTTGTGCATCCGACAGGACTCGACACGTTATATCGAGTGTCGGTCCATGTATCTGATAAGACTCGACACGTTATATCTAGTGTCGAGTGAACACCGACGATGATGGCGAGTGTCGGTTGAAGCATCCGACAAGACTCGACATGTTGAATGTCCTATTCGTCACGACGAAACGCGTCGGTTTTCACAATTTTTATACACATCAAAACAAAAAATCAACTAAATAACATTTCGTTTAGCCCCATAAACACAAATAAATGCAAAAAACAAGCCCAAACTCAAATCCCCAAATTCAAAATCCATAAAATCTATCCCAAATCCCCAAACACAAGATAAGTTTCTCGTTTCTCTTGCTGCGTTTTCGACGGTGTTGAGGGGTATTGGAAGCTGGACAACAACAGACGGTTATGGAAATAGGACACGGTTATGGAAATAGAAAGAGATAAGTGAAGGAAATAGGGAAATAAAGAGTTTAGGAATAAATTGAATTTCAAAAGGTATTTTACTCATTTTACGAAGAAAGTGTCTATGGCATGAAAATTTTTCAGGGTGTGTCTAAATTTCATTTAAGGTTCATAAAAGTGTCTATTTTTTTAATTTTTCCATAATATTACACCACTTCTCTCTCACTCCAGCAACACTTTACGTAATAAAATCCATTATAACATATTGTTATGGCCATAACAATATTGGGCCTCAATTATTTCTAATATAGTAAGCCTATTACTGTAACCCATTATTTGGGCCCATTGTCTGGGTCCCACAATGACCCATCCTGGCTCAATTATCTCTACTACAGTAAGCCCATTACTATAGCCCATTATCTGGGCCCGTTATCTGGGTCCCACAATGGCCCATCCTGACTCCTATATAAACCCTCCGAATTATTGCTCAAGGTATGCACACTTTTCTGAACTCATTCTCTCTCTAGTTTTCTTTGCTTTTGAGAGCTTCTCTCTCTAGGAAATTCTCCCAAAAAATTCCGGAGTGCCGGAAACTGACTTGAGCGTCGGAGGGTCTTCGCCGGCACCACCGCCGACACCCCTGACTGTTTTTCTGTGCTCGCAGGACTGGACCCGACGTACGACCCGAGCCCCGACCCGCTTCCCGGCCGTCCGGAAACCGTGCATCAACAGTTGGCGTCGTCTGTGGGAACGACAATCTAAGCCTCTTTAGTTGTTGCTCCTATCCAAACGTACTTAAACTCATCATGAGTCACGAATCCCAACACTCAACCTCCCTAGAGGTTGACGAAGAAATCGAGGTTGAAGCGCCTCCCCGACGCCGAAGGATAGTTGATACGGGGAGGGCTTTAGTGATATCCTCTGGGGTGGGGCCTAACCTCAAGCAACCTGACTTCCACTTAGAAGACCGAGGAAGGGCAAGACGAATCGGTTAACTACCATGGAACATACCATGCGAAATTTCTGTGAACAGATGAATCGTATGGTGACTGTATTCAACCAAGCATTTGGACAAAGTGCTCAGCAGGCTCCCAACACTACTAGGAATAACCCAATGAGTGCCATGGTAGTACCAAATGTCCAGACGGATATTGGTGGACGCCCTGATTTAGTCGCCCAGACTACTGGATTACCTCGCCATCAGGTCATTCAACCAAATCTTCCCCATCCTATTGTCCAAGGAGGGGATGGGCGTCCACAGATTCCCTCTCCCTCGCATATCATATCCGAACAACAGTTAGCGGCAGTAGACCTTCGACACTCTCTGAACAAGAAACACCATACAAGCATTGAGCAGATACCAAGGGGAAGTAATGTCGATCAGCCCGCCTATTCTTATCATGGTCCATATGCTCCAGGGCGTAATTATCAGTCCAAAAAAAATCGCCCCAGCTCACCACCCGGAGTTAAGAAGCATCGCCCAGATGTTGCCCCAATGGATGTCTCGGAGGAGGGGACATCAGACAATCATTATGCGGAGTTCAAGCGAGAAATGATGAAAAGATCCATAAACTGGAGAGGTTGATTAAACGTTCAGGAGGAGAAGAAGATGGTCGTCCACAATGGGAATCACCCTTTGCTGAAGATATTCTAAGGGAAAGATACCCATACGGATTCCGGATGCCGCAACTCGAGCTTTACCAAGGGACAACTGACCCCCGAGAGCATTTAGACTCTTTTATTTCTCATATGGAGATACAAGGGGTCTCAGGGGGAATCATGTGCAGAACCTTTTCTCTTACCCTTGGAGGATCAGCTAAGCAATGGTATAGAAGGCTACCAGCTGCATCCATCTCCAGCTTTGACGAGCTTGCCCGTAGTTTTCTCACACATTTTAGCAACATGAAAACGAGAAGTCGACTAGCGCAGAGCCTTCTTTCAATCAAGCAGGATCGTAATGAATCCCTCCGTGCATTTTTGGACAGATATCAGTGGGAGGTTGCCCGAGTGGATCTATTTCATGATAGTTACGCTATGCAGGGCCTGGTTCAAGGAATCAGAGAGGAGCTCCCTCTAGCATGGGAATTCTCCGTCAACCTCCCACGTACGTATCAAGAAGCATTAGCAAGGGTCTCTAGCCATGCTGATGCAGAGGAAATTTTTCAAGCAAATTACCCCGGGCAAACTCCGGTGGTACCTAATTCCTCCCGTACAGATAAAAGATCGTATGATAATCATAGAGGAGAACCTTATAATAGAAATCGTAGATCAGTTCCGGATCGACGCTCTGCGCGAGACACAATCAAAAATGATCGCTTTCTGTTACAAGGGTCATCCACCCGACCCCGCCAAGAGCATCATGACCAACCTCAGGAGGAGCACCGTACATTCACGTTGCTTACTATGCCACATCAGGATATTCTGAAGGAAATCAAGGATAAAGGTTTGCTGAAAGAACCTGCCCCCTTACGGTCGAATCCAAAAACAAGAGACAAGAGAAAGTATTGTCATTTTCACCAAGCTCATGGTCATAATACTGCAGACTGCTTCGAATTAAGGAGACAAATCGAGGGTCTTATCAAGGATGGCCAGCTACAGGAATACATTTATCGGCCCCCTGAACCATCCAACAAAAATGACAAAGGAAAGGAACCGTTAGAAGAAGTAGCCACAATCTTTGGGGGAGTAGTGGCCGGTTCGAGCTCCCAAGCTCAGAGGCACCTGGCTAGGCAGGCAAGATACGACCTCCCTCACCACGAGGTCAACCTGACAGCCTCTTCCACCAGTGTAGAAGATCATGATGTTATCTCCTTTTCGTCACAAGATGCGCAGGGTATCCATCATCCACATTGTGATGCCTTGGTCCTCACAGTTATCGTGGCCAATAAGAGCCTACGGAGAGTGTTGATTGACAACGGAAGCTCGGCTGACATAATATCGTTGGATGCATTCGATAGATTGGGTCTCAACCGTAGAGATATGAGAGGCATCCAAACTTCTCTGATGGGATTTGCTGGAGGAAAGGTTATTCCCGAAGGAATAATCTCATTACCTGTAACATTGAGAGAAGGTTCCCTGCAGACAACCAGGATGGTAAATTTTCTCGTGGTAGATCATCCGGGAGTGTATAACGCCATCCTTGGTCGGCCGTCACTCTATGACTTCAAGGCCGTGATGGGTGTTTATCATCATGTCCTAAAATTTCCAACACCTTCAGGGATAGGAGAAGTAAGAGGTGAACAACGAACTTCTCGGGAATGCTACAACATGGCTTTCAAAGAGAAGGCGCATAAGCTATGGATGATTCGTGGAGAGCCTTCCGAGGGGAGGGAAAGTTTGGACCCACGAGATCAAGAGAAATGGGAGGCTGTAGCTCCAATAGAAGGGATGGACGACGTTCCTGTTTGCTTGAATGATCCGGAGAAGACGGTGAAGGTAGGTGAGAACCTTCCTCCACCAATCAAGGATAGGTTGATTGGTTTCTTGCGGGAGTACAGCGACGTTTTTGCATGGTCTCACGAAGACATGCCCGGTATAGACCCAAATATAGCTGTCCATCGCCTTAATGTCAATCCTAGAGCTCAACCCGTCCGACAAAAGAGGAGGCACCAAGCCCCAGAACGTTCAGAGGCGATTGCCTTGGAAGTGAGTAAACTCTTGACAAGTGGAATCATTCGGGAGGTAAACTACCCCGAATGGCTCTCTAATGTTGTGTTGGTGAAAAAAGCCAATGGAAAGTGGCGTGTCTGCATCGACTTTAAAGACTTAAACAAGCATTGTCTGAAAGACAGCTTCCCGCTGCCCAGGATAGATCAATTAGTTGATGCCACGGCTGGCCACCAACTGCTAAGCTTCATGGATGCTTATTCTGGTTATAACCAGATTCCCATGTATTCAAAGGATGAAGAAAAAACAGCCTTCATCACTGATAAAGGGTTATACTGTTACCGGATGATGCCGTTCGGATTAAAAAATGCTGGAACAACTTATCAACGGTTGGTAAACTCCATGTTTGCTCCTCTTCTAGGAAAGACAATGGAAGTTTATGTGGATGATATGCTCACCAAAAGCATGGACGCAAGATCCCACGTAGACGACCTCCGAACAACTTTTGACATCCTCTGGAAGCATGATATAAAGCTGAACCCCACCAAATGTGCTTTTGGAGTATCCTCTGGGAAGTTCTTGGAATTCATTGTCACCCAAAGGAGATAGAGGCCAATCCTGAAAAAATCCAAGCACTTATGCGGCTGGAGTCTCCCAAAACTCCAAAGGATATACAAGTCCTCACTGGACGACTGGCCGCCTTGAATCGCTTTATATCTAGGGCGACTGACAAATGTCACCCTTTCTTCAAAGCGTTGAGGAAGTGCAATCAGTTTGAATGGACAAGTGAGTGTGAGAATGCATTCCTACAGCTGAAAAAGTACTTAGGTTCTCCTCCTCTCCTCTCCAAACCAGTTTTGGGGGAACCACTTTTTCTGTATCTAGCAGTCTCAGCATGCGCAGTGAGTGCAGCTCTTGTCCGTGAGGATCATGGAATTCAGAGGCCAGTCTATTATGTGAGTAAGGCCTTGACTGAAGTTGAAGGTAGATACCCTCCTATGGAGAAGCTGGCTCTTGCCCTAGTTGTTGCAGCACGAAAGCTTCGCCCGTATTTTCAAGCACATACTGTCATGGTCCCAACTGACCACCCTTTGCCACAGATACTCTATCGTCCAGAGCTTTCTGGAAGACTTGTCAAGTGGTCCATTGAGTTGGGAGAATTTGACGTACATTATGTTGCAAGACCATCAATCAAAGGGCAGGCAATCGCTGATTTCATTGCTGAATTTTCAAGTGGTATAGATAAGGAGGATGAAGAAACCAGTACAGGGTCACATGACCAACCAATGCCCGTGGGAATTGACCCACAGAAGGCATGGATCTTATTCGTGGATGGGTCATCTAATAAGGTCGGTAGTGGAGCTGGCTTGATCTTGTCAACCCCGGATGGAGTAGAGGTAGCTGTGGCACTACGTTTCAACTTTAAAGCCATAAATAATGTCGCAGAGTATGAAGCTCTTCTTGGAAGACTTAGGCTGGCAGTTGCCTTGGGGGTGGGAGAGATCATCATCCACAACGATTCCCAACTTGTGGTTAACCACATCCGGGAAGATTATCAGGCAAAAGGCCCTACCATGATAGCTTACTTGGGTAGAGTTAACTCCCTCATGCGCGGTTTTAAAGGGTTTGACATCGTAAAAGTCCCAAGGGTGGAGAATTCGAAGGCTGACAGTCTAGCAGAATTGCTTCAAGAATAGACCCCCTTCTACCGACCGCCTATCACATGGTCGTTCTGGAATCTCCAAGCATATCACAACATGAGCTTCCGCCAGAAAAAACAATGACCATTAATGGTAACCCTTGCTGGATGGACCCTATCGTAAAGTTCTTAGAAACGGGGAGAACTTCCAGCTAACCGCAATGAAGCAATCAAGATAAGAGGGAGAGCGTCAAGGTACACTATGGTCAATGGTGTTCTTTACAAAAGAGGGTTCAGCCTTCCTCTTTTAAAATGTCTTCGCCCAGAAGAAGCTGATTATGTTCTCAGAGAAATCCACGAGGGGATATGTGGTAACCATTCTGGTGGTCGGTCTCTAGCTCATAAGTGTATCAAGCAAGGATACTATTGGCCAACCATGAAGAATGATGCTAAGACAATCTCAACTAGGTGCCACAAATGTCAGAGATTTGCCAACATTCTAAGGAAAGCTCCTGAAAACCTGACTCCAATGACAGCCCCATGGCCGTTCGCCCAATGGGGACTTGACCTCATTGGACCTCTTCCAATGGGTAAAGGTCAAGTTAAATATGCTGTTGTGGCAATTGACTACTTCACTAAGTGGGCAGAAGCTGAGCCCCTCGCGTCGATTACTGAAAGGAAGACCACGGACTTCGTACGGAAGTCAATTGTCTATAGGTTTGGTATCCCTCATACCATCATTGCGGACAATGGCAAACAATTCGACAACTCCAACTTCAGGAACTTCTGTAAGGAGCTGAACATCTCTTTGTGCTTTTCATCCCCAGCTCATGCTCAAGCAAACGGTCAGGTGGAGGCTGTTAACAAAACCATTAAACACCTCCTCAAGACCAAATTAGATGCTAGGAAGGGTGCATGGCCAGAAGAGCTTCCACAAGTGCTTTGGGCATACCGAACCACTGTCCATACAGCAACAGGAGCAACCCCATACTCCTTGGCATTTGGATCGGAAGCAGTCATACCGGTTGAAATTGGCCTTCCGTCACCTCGTACTGAGGGATATGACGAAGAGCTTAATCATAGAAGCCTTCAACTCAACCTAGATCTTCTTGAGGAGGAAAGGGATCTCGCTAGTGTCAAGGTTGCTGCTTACCAAGAGAGGGTTGCTCGATATTTCAACTCTAAGGTTAAGCGCCGGTCTTTCCAAGTGGGAGACTTGGTCTTGAGGCAAGTACTACAAAGTACCCGAGATCCCACTGATGGAACACTAGGGCCCAACTGGGAGGGTCCGTATAAAGTCAAAGCAGTCATCCGACCAGGCACCTACAGACTGGTCACCATGGATGGGAGGTCGCTCCGTCATCCATGGAATATTGAGCACTTGAAGAAATACTACTTGTAATCTCTCTATATGTGCTGTAACTCCGCCCAGGAGCTTATGCATGTGTAACAACTCCCATGGGGAGACCAATAAGGAGATTGTCAATAAAAGTGTTCATTTTATTCAGAATTCTTGTGAATATACCTCCGTAGAGCACATGTATGGCCAAATTGCAATAAGATGGAAAAAGTAAAAGAATACTACACTAGAAAAAATTCTTAAGTTCTTGGAGTGCTTATTATTTCAAAATTGGTCAAGGAGTGCCATACATATAGTCCAAGTAAAGACAACTCCTCACCTATAACATTGAATTGAAAGCAAAGACAATAAAAGGTAAAATCAATTCCAATTAAATCTAAGAAGTGGCCTCATCATCTCTTTCTTCGTCTAAAGACGATGAAGTAGAGTCGCCTTGCTTGGCCTCCCAGGCTGCTGTGTCCAATGTCGACTCATAATCCTCATCTTTAAAGATGAGGCGGCGGAATTGCTCGGGATGGAAGTCTGCTGTAGGGATAGACTCTTCCACCAAGTTTAACTCCTCAGCTATGGGTGACTGGTCAATCTCTGGGTGGCGGTCATGGAACCATCTACGCACCCCATTGACTCCCTCAATATAGGAGCGTTCCATAGCTTGCTGGTAGACACGACCCCTACAGAAGCGAGCGACTGCTTTGTCAATCTTACTTTGCTCAGCAGCAGCTCTCTCTTGAAGCTCTCGGCCAAAGTCATTGGCCTTCTTATGCTGGATAGCTGCCTCCTTCTTGGCTTCAGACAAGTCCGCCTTCATTCTGCCCATCTGTTCCTTTATCTCTGCCATTCTTCTTTCCGTTTCGGTTAAGTTGTCAAGGCAGACTAGATGCTTCGCCTTCCAGTCGTCAACCTCAGAAGTGAGATGGTTAACCTCCTTGAGGAGGTTGGTATTGGTAGACTCTCCTTGAGCTAAGGGTCTTGTCGCCTACAGAGAGAAAGGCAAAGAGAGGGAAGGAGTTAAGGCATGACTTTCAAAGTATAAAGAAAAAAGGAAGAAAGGGTCTCAGTAAAGCTTAACCTGAAGGATGATGCCCATCCCGACGGCGATCGCATCAAAGTATGTGAGTTTTACACTTTCTGGAAAGACATTGGTAGGCATGAGGCGTGTAGCATTTTGAGACAATTCCCGAAAGTAGTCTCCACATGCTGAGCCACTCTGAAAGCCCATACTGTCAAAGGTAAAACACTTGGGTAGCTGGGAGGCTGAGGGTAACCTGCTCCCAGTAGGCTGAGAGGCTGCCACTTCACCCGCAGGCTGAACGGAGGTTGACCTATCAGGAACTGGCTTCCGTATAGGAGTCTACTTGTGACCATTGGCTTTCCTCTTCGAAGGTCCAAGAGTTGGGGGACTTCTGCTCCGTTTCTTTTGGGAAGAACTAGGTCTGTCATGGGTGAAGGGCTTAAGTGGCATCTTGGCTACAAGTTCAGCGAACTGCTTCTTGGTAGGATGTGAAGGAAATAGTCCTGCGCGAAGATAAAACTGGTAAGACAACAAGCACATGTTTGATGAAGTAAGATCGGAAAGTAATGATCAGGCTTACCTTCCGGAGGAATAGGAGGTGATAAGCCAAGACGGACCAACTGCTCCCGATCAGTGAGGCTATGCACGTTCTTCGAGTCCACGGGTAGCTTGAGTACCACTTGCAAGTCGTCTCTTTCTTTCTGAGATAACAGCGGACGTTTGGTCCAAGGAACTACAATAAAAACAGAAAAGAATGTCAGTTGATTAAGAGTTGTCATAACAAAGTCAGATAGGGAGTCATTATAATATGGTACCACAAAAACCAAAACGCCTCCTGATCCTCAACTTCTCCCCCTTTGGACGAGCACCTTCTCGATACTTCCAACCGCCACCACACCAGAATTGCTTATACTTCCATTCTTTCACATGGGAGGGAATGCCAAAAAGGCGGTTGGGGTCATCCGTCTTCCCTCACTGGGATATATAGTAGTAACCTGTTTTCTCTCCATTCGGTGGGTGAATGGCAAAAATGTGCTTAACATGGTTGGTGGTAGGGTCACCAAGGCCTGCGCTTCTGAATAAACTTTGGAAAGCTATCAGAAGCCTCCACCCATTGGCCGACAGTTGGGTAGGGGCAATGCCCATGGCATCAAGCATACGACGAACATAGTTATCAAAAGGCACTCGGAGACCAGCTCTTAATAGCTCTAGGCTTAAACCAATGACACCTCGTGGTGGCCTACTCCACCGGTCGCCTTTCCTTGGAAGAAATAGAATGACTGAAGCCGGGATAAGGAAATGGGCTCTATATATCTTTAATCGATCGTCCGGGAGTTGATTATCAATATGGTCGGCCTCCCACCACTTTTCAACCTCCGGTTCACTATCTGAGGTAGCAGAGGACGACCAGTCGTTATCCCCTTCAGCGTCTACCACCTTATGGTTGACAAAATTCTGTCCCAGCTCCCGATCCAGACCGAAGAAGTTTTGATAAAACTCATTAACTTCTTTACGGTTGGTTGTTGTATCCTTGTCCCTGGAAGACTGAGTTTGATGACTCGATTCCCCCCGTAGCACTTTCACAGTGGTTTTAACTCTAGCCATCTGCACAGTCAAAGAGGGGTCGTTAGTCATCAAACCAAGTCTACTGAGGGAAGGAAGAAATAAAAAAAAAAAAGCTGGGGGATTGTATTGAAAGTCCGCGAAAACACGCCCGCGGAGGAAAAATTATTTAAGTTCGAAAATCTGCGGAAACGCCCCCGCGGAGGAAAAATTGTTTAAGTTCGAAAATCCGCGGAAACGTCCTCGCGGAGGAAAAATTATTTAAGTTTGAAAATCCGCGGAAACACCCCCGCGGAGGAAAAATTATTCAAGTTTGAAAATTCGCGGAAACACCCCCGCGGAGGAAAAATTATTTAAGTTTGAAAATCCGTGGAAACACCCCCGCGGAGGAAAAAATTGTTAAAGTTTGAAAATTTGCGGAAACACCCCTGTGGAGAAAAAATTATTCAAGTTTGAAAATCCGTGAAAACACCCCCGCGGAGGAAAAATTATTTAAGTTTGAAAATCCACGGAAATACCTCCGCGGAGAAAAAATAAAAGTTTGAAAATTCGCGGAAACACTCCCGCGGAGAAAAAAATGAAGGTTTGAAAGTTTGCAGGAACACCCCCACGGGAAAATAATGAAGCTTCGAAATTTTTCAGCAACACCCCTGCAACTAATATATATAAAACTTTAAAATTTTACGGGGAGACTCCTGCAGATTCACGTAACCCGCATGCAAGGGTTACGTGATTTCCCTTCGGCCTCCGGCCTCGCCGGTCGCCTGCCTCTCCCCCTCGCCGGTCGTCGGCCTCTCCCCCTCGCCGGTCGCCCACTTCTTCCTTGCGCCCAGCACGCCTCGCCCGCGACTCGCCCAGCACGCCTCGCCCGCGACTCGCCCGTTATGCAGCTCGCCTGATCCTCCCGCGCGCCCAGCATGCGGTTCGCCTGCGTCTCCAGCATGAAGCGCCCAACCCGAAGGCGAACATGCGCGCCCAGCTCGCCCAGGCGAGCTCGCGGAGAGCTCATGCGCATCCAGCTCGCCCATGCGAGCTCGCGGAGCGTTCATGCTCGCCCAGCTCGCGCAGGCATGCTACACGCGGCTCGACCGCTCGTCCGTGCGAGTTGGCACTCCAACACACGTCCTCACCCTCCCTCCTTCACACCCGGCAACTTGTTTTTTCTTCCTTCACACCCAAACACACAACGCATGGGTTGCTTCTACTTTCACACCCAAACCCGCAAGAAAAGTGGCACGCAAACACTTGCATACTCTCACGCATATCATGTACACACGTAGGGCATAATCCGTACAAGAATTTTTTGCATTGAAAAACTAAACCTAATCCATGCATTCCGAAGTATATACAAAAAAAAAAAGTACTTACTTGTGGCGGTTGGAGAATTCTGGTTTAGGTAGAAAAGTTCTGTTTGCTGGGGTCACTTGCACTGCTTGCCTCCCGGGTGCTCTCTCCTATTTTTGAGTAAACCCTACTCCTCAACACTTGTGTCTTATATAGAGCACCAATTTAGGGTTTAATGAATCACATCTTTGGGCTGGCCCCCTCAACACATTTAATTTATAGCCCAGAATAACTAAATAGTCCCTACGCCGACCCATTGGTCAACTTGGGCCTGGGGGGACTACTGTTATGGCCATAAAAATATTGGGCCTCAATTATTTCTAATACAGTAAGCCCATTATTTGGGTCCATTGTCTGGGTCCCACAATGACCCATCCTGGCTCAATTATCTCTAATACAGTAAGCCCATTACTATAGCCCATTATCTGGGCCCGTTATCTGGGTCCCACAATGGCCCATCCTGACTCCTATATAAACCCTCCGAATTATTGTTCAAAGTATGCACACTTTTCTGAACTCATTCTCTCTCTAGATTTCCTTTGCTTTTGAGAGCTTCTCTCTCTAGGAAATTCTCCCAGAAAATTTCGGAGTGCCGGAAACTGACTTGAGCGTCGGAGGGTCTTCGCCGGCACCCCTGACTGTTTTTCTGTGCTCACAGGACCCGACCCGACGTACGACCCGAGCCCCGACCCGCTTCCCGACCGTCTAGAAACCGTGCATCAACACATATTATATTATATTATATTCTCAAATGATGATATAGACCCCAAGAAAAATTTTGGGGAAATACAAATAGACACCCAAATTGGGGCATGTTAATATCCACCACCTTCCAAACAAAATTTAGGTATTATGATAATGTCTCACAAATCAATAATCCAGCGCTTTTTTTATTCTGTTAATCTTTGTTGTAAGCCCATTTATTCACTGCGGAGTATTAAGATCGATAACAAAAAAAAAATATCATTTTGTGTTATTGTCTTCTCAATCATTTCTCAATTTGTATCTTATGTTAAAAAATTCATAAACTTAATTACAATATATTCTCACTTAAATAATTTTGTACTAATTGCTATATCATAAATATGAATGGAAAATTAAAGAGTATTGAACAAATCAACTCAATATATGAAAGTGATTAGAGTAATGCTACTCATACAAATTATTTATACAAACTTACACATACAAATTGACGTGGCATCTTTATATGATCGTCACATTACCTATATTAATTAATATCATTTATTATTAATATATATTTATCAAATAACTGAATTTATTTATCAAATCATATTATGACACGTCAGTTTGTATGGATGAGTTTGTATAAGTAGTTTGTAAGAGTGGCATTACTCAAGTGATTAACTATTACAACAATGAAAAATTAACATCATTTAAGTTTAGAAAAATTAAAAGAAAAACCCAAATTAGAGGGGCTTGTCGAAAATTGATTACCATCTAAATTTTGTTTGGATGTTATGGTCACATCTCACACGCAATAACTCTAACAATTTTGGTATTTTTTTTTTAAATTCTCAATCTATATGGCTCGATAATCAATAGATGTTTTTTAATGCATTAGTTATCGATAGGGGTGTGCATATGGTAGGGTATGGTGTGATATCGCTATACCATCCCCCTACCATACATATTTCGGGTTTTAGAATTTTATACCATACCATACCATTTTTTAATACAATACCATACCACATCACCGCATGGTGTGGTAAGGGCGGGTATGGTATAGTATTTTTCGGGTGGTTGACCAAATTGACCAGAATTTGGATATTATTTTATCATGTCTTTTCAATGATTTTAAAGTTTATTTATAGCTTTTTCTTAAAATTTGGATACTTTAAGTTCTTATTTTGACATTGTTTAATATTATAATTCATAATATTTGTACTAATAAAAAAATCAAGCAATTACACTTTACACATCCTTAACAATACAAAAATCAAGTAACTACATATTCTATAACAACACAAATAATCAAGTAACATCATATTTATAACAATACAAAAATATCACATAACTACATATTCCATAGCAACACGAATACTCAAGCAATTACATGTCCATAACAACACAAATAACAAGTAAACTACATATCCAAATCCTTTCACAAAGTTCTAACTTCCAACCTTCAAGTCCAACCTATAAGTCCTACAAAGTTTCAATCTTTTTAACTTCCAATCTAATACAAATTTGAGAAAATAAAAAAGCAAAGGAAAAAGAAATTATAATTCACTTAGAAAGAAAATAAATATACCAAAATTTAAAAGAATGATAAAAGAAAGATACAAATGAATAATATTACAATGAAATTATTGAAATTACCTCGAACTTTTCATAGTTAGCTAGCACATCAAGTCAAATGATCCACGCGAGCTGATGGCAGAACCTCTACACAATATAAAATAACATTTATCCATAAGTTGTATTTAATAATTAAAATAAGGAATAAAGAATAATCTTAAATACTAAATATTACCTGTCTCAAGTTTATCATATAACTCCATCTCTTGCATTAGTAAGTCAGGATTGAATACAAATTTTGAGTGTCGAGAAGATCGTAACCAATTCTGTGTACATATTAAGGCCTCCACCATTTTAGGATTCAATGAACTCCTAAATGGATCAAGGATACGTCCACCAGTAAAGAAGGCTGACTCTGAAGCAATGATTCTTTATGCTTTGGTGTTTTCTAGACATAATTAATACTAGTACTTTATTAGTGTGCTCTCTCCAAGGCTAGGCAGTAATTTTATTCATAGCCTTAAAGCTTTACCTAGCGGAAATGAATCAAGAAATAAAGAAAAAAAAGTATGCAGGAGGAACTTAAAGGCATTTCAATGATTCTTTATGCTTTGGTGCTTTCTAAACATAATTAATGCTAGTACTTTATTAGTGTGCTCTCTCCAAGGCTCAGCAACAATTTTCTTCGTAGCCTTAAAGCTTTACCCAACGGAAATGAATCAAGAAATAAAGAAAAAAAAAAGGTTACAGGAGGAACTTAAAGGCATTTCGCAGATAAAATATATTGGGATATTTTTTTAAATGACCCCATTTGGAGTTGGATTGGTAAATGTAACCCCCATTTCAATTATATATATATGTAACCCTTTTTTCATGTAAAAAGACATAACTGTCCTTTTATGTTTATAAATGCAAGCCAAGCACATCCTTTTGTTTCAGTTCCATGGAAAACGTAGCCTTACAACTGGAAGCCTCTTCAAGAATAAATTTACATTATTGAATTTAATGTGTTTCATTGCTGTTTAGGATCTGGATCGACGAGTTTTCAATTGGGTATTCTGAATTCTTTCTTGCTTATGTATTATTGCAAAGTCTTTGTCAAAGTATGCGATCCTACTAATTTATTCTTGCATTACTCTCTGCTTGTTTACTGAGAAAATGGAGGAAAATTGGTTGGATCTTGCATTCGTTATTGAAGAGATGATGAAGTCCAACTATGTAAGACTAATTTAGTTGAATTTAGATAAGTTCTTCTATCATATGATTTGTGTTACTGCATTCATCTTTTGAGCAATCATGAAACTAGATATTTGGTGGTGTAAGATGAGGATCTAAGTTTAGAACATCTGAATTTTAAATTTTACATATGTGGGTCTGATTGTTTTTGCATTATTTTCTCATTTTTGATGTTTAATTTTGCCTGATTATGTTTCTTTATGTAATTTTTTCTAATTAGTGTTTATTTTTCCCTGTCTGTGTGCAAATTGTGCTACTGTAGCGGAATTCTAATATTTATTTAAAAGTAGATTTTGTTTTACCTTTTATACACACATATTTTGAAAGTATTTTGCCTATGTGTCTAGTTAGTTAATGTAATTTTTTCAATAACTACGTACATTTTTTTCTGTATGAATTAGATTCCACAAAATGGATGGGATAAGCTCTATATATTATTCATTGCTACTGATTCTGGGGAAGCAACAATGAAGACTACAAAAGCAAATGTGAGGAATGAGGCATGTAAATGGGCAAATCCAATCTATGAGATTACAAGATTGCTTCAAGGCATAAAAAATAAACAATATGATGAAAAACTGTATAAGCTTGTAGTGGCAATGGTAGGAACTTAATTCTTTCATTCTTATACTTAAATAATTATATCTCTCTTCTTCCTTTAAATAATTTTTCTTCTATTGTCATAAGTTATCTGTGTTCTGTTATAGCCCCATTCCCTAGATAATTGTGCTTTAGCCAGAGAAGCTAAGATATGAAAATTGAGAAGATTTATATTGGATCTTGCACTGGTGGAAAAGCAGAAATTTTCTAACTACAAACAAAGTCTTTCTAGCTTCTATTAGATCATATTCGTTTCTTATTTCTATATCGTACAACTTCTTCATATGTATAAAGACAAGTTTTCGACCAATCCCCCTTTGAAGAAAATGTAACACAGTTGAAATGTGAATCTTATTGACTTTATTTTGAATGATGAGAAATTTGACTTGTTTTTTATTATGATTGTAACCCTTTTTTTTCATGCAAAAACAATGAGTATGTAGTTCTTATATGTTTGCTTGTAAATTAATGTTTGAAACTAGAGAAAGTGGTATTGCTTAAGAAAATTAAAGGAGGAAGAGAAGGAATTGAAGATATTTTCAAAATCAACAACATAAAAATATGACTTTGCATCAAAGATAAAAATTGTGACTATTGTATTGCTTATTGAAAATTGTTTATTTATCATAACTATGTTTGACATATGTGATGATTCTGTTTTGTATTATGTTTTGTTGCACAACCCGGTTGTGCTATCAGCACGACCCAGTCGTGCAATTAAACAGATTCTGTTTTTTTGCATGATAAGTTGTTAGGGGAGCGTAGCGTTGGAGCCATCGAGCACAGTAGCAAATCGATGGAAGTGAGTCTGTGTGTCGTATTGTTTGCACGAACAGAGGTGAAATAGTTTATGTTATGTTGTCTTTTGTTTAATTGTTAAGGTTATTTTCGTATTTTTCTATTCTAAAACAGGTCAATAATAGTTCAATTGAAAAAGGGAGTTATTTATAGTGAATGGGTTGGAGAGGGGGTCATTTGATGAAAATCGGGCGAAATATGGAGGAGAGCCGACCACACTCTCTGATTCTCGAGATCTTGATCTAGAAGGCAAAATTTCACCTCCTATGCACCAGGCGTGAAGATCGCTAAAAGCAAAATGACTTAAATCATTCACAACAATTTTTGAAAATCTCGTCCACCATTTATAGAGCATCAAGTTTGTTTCGATTGGTGTCCATGAGCTGCTACGTGGAATCACGTACGATGATGTGGAGGCCGAGTTTTGATGATCTATACTTGGTGGATGTTAGATTTGTTAATGATTGGTTGCCGAGGGTGTGCGGAGACTTGAGGTTTTTCTCTATTTCGAATTTTGGGTTCAATCTTTTTGGAGAAAGTTCGAGGTTTTGGTTTTAAGTTCTTCCTGCTGTGAGTTCCCTAATTGTTGTTTCCTAAATTTTGAAATTGTTTTATTCTTGTCGTTTTGGCTTTTAGAACTGCCTTTTAGCAATGAAATTGAATGCAATATGTTTGATGTTTTGCATGAATTAGTTGTCAATCATCTATGAGCATATTGGGGTAGCTTCCATATGGTTTTTACCTGTGTAAGAGGTTGATTGTTCCGAGAAATATATATGTATTGAAAGGGAAGAATCCTGAGTGCCTATGGATTTAAAATCCTTTTATGTAATAAATGTTTAAATAAAAATGTATATGTAAGTTCTGAAATTTGTTTGGTTAGGAAACTTTGCGTTTTAATTGCAAAAGCTCAAAGATTAGTTGTTTGTAGAAATGCAACAAAACTTCAACTTGTGTATTTGTGTAGTTATTGGCACCTAGAAGAAGACTGTATGTAGTAACCAAAAAACAAAATTTGTCATATTTTTTTTGCACTACCGGGTCGTGCAATAAAACAGAATCAAAACTGTATTCTTTTTTTTTGCACGACCCGATCGTGCTATCAAAATAATGTGTTTTGTATTCTGTTTCTTTTGCACGACCAGGTCGTGATATCAGCACGACCCAGTCATGCAAAAAAATAGAATATAGTTTTGATTTTGTTTTATTGCACGACCTAGTCGTGCAAAAAAAATATGATAGATTTTGTTTTTTTTTTTGCACAACTGGGCATCAGTAGGACCTGGTCGTGCTGTAAAACTGATTCTTTTTTTTGCATGACCCAGTCGTGCAACAAAGGAATGTGTTTTTTTGCAAAGGAATGTGTTTTTTTGCAAAGGAATGTGTTTTTTTGCATTGGGTTGTGAAAGAACTTCGCTTATTCCGTAAGTAATCATAGTTGAATCTTCAAAAATCTGCCTAACATGAAAATAGAGCTCAGGCATAGATTTATTCCTAAGCATTTGATGGAATGGTTTAACAAGGCTCCATCAAAGAAATCTGCAAGTTTTAGATTTCTTCAAGTTGAATATGCAATTACTCATTCCCTTGAATCAAATAGTATCAAACAATGGATACAACGAAAATAATATCACCAAAGGCATGAACCTACAATTACTCATTCCCTTGAATCAAATACATATATCTCAAAGACTTTTACAAAGTTTGAGAAGAATGTCATTGTTTCTAAAATGCGGAATTTCAATATGGTTTTCTCATTCCCACGATCTCATATCAAACAATGCTGCCGCCAACTCTTTTCTATAGTTTCGAGTATGGTCTGGATGACGTATAACCTCTATAGACTCACCAGTAACCAGGCAAAGAAGATACATTATAACAAAAACTCCACAATCTCCACTGCACGAGAAAAGAACATATTGGTTAGTTGCAACTTCAAGAGAGGATATTACGATAAAAGAAACAAGTTTAGTTTTAAATTGGAGTAACCTTATTTGATACTCATTCCCTTGAATCAAATACATATATCCAAATATTTTGAATGACCCAGTCATGCAGTAAATGTGCAAATCTGTAATGTTGCATGACTCAATCGTGCTATCAACACGACCCAGTCGTGCAACAAAACAGATTATGTTTTATATTCTGTTTTGTTGCACGACCTAGTCATGCAATAAAACAGATTCTGTTTTTCTGCACGACTAGGTTGTGCTGGTAGCACAACCCAGTCGTGCAACAAACAAATTATGTTTTGTATTTTGTTTTGTTGCACGACTGGGTCGTGCTACCAGCACACCTGGTCGTGCAAAAAAACATATTCTTTTTTTTGCACGACTAGGTCATGCAACAAAACATATTATGTTTTGTATTCTATTTTGTTGCATAACTCGGTCGTGACATGCTACCAGCACCACCCAATCATGCAACAAAACAGGTTATGTTTTGTATTATACTGGTAGCACGACCCGATTACACAATAGAGTCTAATGGGTTTGTTGCACGACCCCGTCGTGCTGATTGCAATAGAGTGAATTTTGGTTTGTTGCATGACACGATTACATCAAAAACTTGACATGACCAGGTCGTGCAGAATGTGAAAGTGACATTTCTACACCACCACGAGCGAAGTAGCATATTTAAAAATATCATGCAAATAGGAGTATAACGACCTAAAATTGGATAGAAAGTTAAAGGACGATATGTTTACAACTGTTACATATACATCTTTAAACCGTGGATGAACTTGGCATATAACTTCAAGAGTTTTACAAACCAGAATTTCAACCATTCCTTTGAATCAAATACATATATCCGAAAGAGTTTTACAAAGTTTGAGAAGAATGTCATGGTTTCTAAAATACGGAATTTCAACATGTTTTGCAACTGATTTCCACGATCTCATATCAAACATATCTGCTGCTAACTCCTTCTTATAGTTTTGAGCATGGTTTGGATGATGTATAACTTCTATAGACTCACCAGTAACCAGGCAACGAAGATACATTATAACAAAAATAGAATACAAAACATAATCTGTTTTGTTGCACGACTGGACGACCTAGTCGGCAAAAAACAGAATCTATTTAATTGCATCCATTAGGAAAAACCATCAATTTTTGACAAAAAAAATAGATTCCATTTTCTAGCACGACCCAGTCGTGCAAAAAAAGAAAACAAAAATATCGATCATATTTTTTTTGTACGACCAGTCGTGCAATAAAATAGAATCAAAACTGTATTCTGTTTTTTTGCATGACTGGGTCGAGCTGATAGCACAACCTGGTCGTGCAAAAAAACAGAATACAAAACACATTCTTTTATGACACATTCTTTAGTTCATAATTAATCATGATACCCAAAGCTGTAATGAGGTGTACATAAAGCTAAAGTTAGGTTGTCTCTTTCCTTTCCTCTTCCATTTAGTGGTTATTACATACAGTCTTCTTCTAGATGCCAAGAATTACACACTTTAGTTCATAATTAATCATGATACCCAAAGCTGTAATGAGGTGTACATAAAGCTAAAGATATGTTGTCTCTTTCTTTTCCTCTTCCATTTAGTGGTTACTACATACAGTCTTCTTTTAGGTGCCAAGAACTACACAAATACACAAGTTGAAGTTTTGGTGCATTTCTACAAACAACTAATCTTTGAGCTTTTGTAATTAAAACGCAAAGTTTCCTAACCAGACAAGTTTCAGCAGGATACCTTAGTCCAATCCGTAGAACTTACATATACATTTTTTATTTAAACAATTATTACATAAAAAGATTTTAAATCCATAGGAACTCAGGATTCTTCCCTTTCAATACATATATATTTCCCGGAACAATCAACCTCTTACATTGGTAAAAACCATATGGAAGCTACCCCAATATGCTCATAGATGATTGACAACTAATTCATGCAAAACATCAAACATATTGCATTCAATTTCATTGCTAAAAGGCAGTTCTAAAAGCCAAAACGACAAGAACAAAACAATTTCAAAATTTAGGAAACAACAATTAGGGAACTCACAACAGGAATAACTTAAAACCAAAACCTCGAACTTTCTCCAAAAAGATTGAACCCAAAATCCGAAATAGAGAAAAACCTCAAGTCTCCGCACACCCTCGGCAACCAATCCTTAACAAATCTGACATCCACCAAGCATAGATCATCGAAACTCGGCCTCCAGATCGTCGTACGTGATTCCACGCAGTAGCTTGTGGACACCAATCGAAACAAACTTGATGCTCCATAACTGTTGCACTCAGGACCCGTTTATTGAACATGGCAGAGGCAAGTAGTGAAGAGAAGGCAAAGGTCAAAGGCAAAATGACATTCAAAATCGAGAAGCAAATGATATGAAAAGCAAAGAAGTCGCATCAAAATAGAAGAGCAACGATGGTGAGAAGCGAAGAGGTGATGCCAGACATGAGAAGCTGCAAAGGTGAGAAGAAGCAAGCTGTGAATTTTGTTTGATTTCTAATTTTGGTATTTTCATAATTTTTAAGGTTATATAAGTACTTTTACTTGGTAAGAAGGGTTAGAAATAGTTAAATTAAAAAAGGGGGTTAGATACGTGAAGTAAACACTGAAAGGGGTTACGTGGGGAAAATTGGCCTAGTCCAACGGTAGATTCGTAACTAAAGTATCACTGTCGTCCGGGTTCAAGATGTAATATGTGCACTTATCTTTATATTTTTGTACGGGCCTTTTGTGAATAAAATACATTAAAAATAAATTAAGCATTTATTAACAAAATACAATAAAAATGAATTGATTTAAAAATTAGAGTTAGATTGGGAATTGATCTAAAATAAAATTGCTCATTAAAAAGTAACGAATAAAATACTAATTGATCATAATTTGTGATTTATAGCATGAATTAAGTATCTATATAAATTATTATTTTTTAATGTACGGTTAGTAAGCTAATTTTTCCCTATTTAAATGATTAATTCACTTCATGTTATAAAAATAGTGCGTAATTATATCAAATTATTAATTAATTATACTAGATAAATATAATGGTTAAAAACTAATTGGTTTCTATATAAAATTATATTAATTAATAATCAGACTTTATCTTCCATACTAATCAATTAAACTATATAAAGAAGATAGAAGATTCTTTTATTAACGATTGAATTACTAATCAATTAAACCTAAAAAATAAAGTAAACATGATTTATATATTTATATTAATTTCATAATAATCAAACTTTATCTTTCACATTAATTTGACTCACAATTAAGAAACATATTTATAGAAATCTTTAATTTGGTTCCTAATCAATTAAAGTGTATATAGAAGTTCTTATACATAGAAGTTCTTATTTAGATTTGAATTACTAATCAATTAAACTTACAACTTATAAAGTTTTTTATTTGAAAAAATTAATTACTAACCAATCATATAACTTTATCAAAGATTAATTTTTTCAATTAATTATATATATAATTATGTTCAATCAAACTACATATAGAAGTTTTTTTTTTTTTGACCCCTAATCCACCAAATGACAAGGGAAGTTGTATTTAATCATATAACAATCCAAAAATGCCCTTCTATAATAAAATTTTAAATGGTTTATTTAATTATTTTCTAAAATATAAAAAAAATTTGGACGCCAGCACTGCCATCGCCGACCAATCACATCATCATCACCGATCGTGGGGATTTTGGCACATTCGAGACACCACCACCACCTACAAAATGTCTGTTAGTTATTTGCTCTGAATTTGTCAATATCTCTGTCGTTTCGCTAGCTAATTAACAGGATTAAACGGTCAAAGTTTCGATGCCAAAACTTTAACAATTTGACTCGATCAGCCGATGAAATAGTGGACATAATGACGGATTAAGAGATAACGGTTGACACTGATTTCGTGGAGAGTGGTGGTGTCGTCTAAGCACCACTTTTAGCAACCAGCAGCGACTAATGTCGATCGAGTACATTTTCAATTTTTTATTTCAAATAATAGATTAATAAATATGTATTATTTGTTTTGAATATTAGAAATAAGATTAAATATTTCTTAATATTTCATTTTAATATATGTTTATTACATTGCATATAATCTAAACTTATTGTCAATCAATTTAATACTTTACACAAACGTAGTTATTTAATATATAGATGTGTATATATATGTTCTTAGTTTACTCTAAATATAATGTTAGTAAACTATATAAATAAATATGAAAAAATGTCATCGACCACCCTTATGTTTTACCATAATATCATGTAAAAACGTTTTTTGAATTATTTTTGTGCCGTCTTTATGTTTTGTGAAATTCTTCATGGGGTTCCGTTAAGTTAAGTGACATCATCTTTCTATCCAAAAGGTATGAAATTATCAAAATAACCATCATCCCATTTTAAGAAAAGACGTGAAGAAATAGAATAAACATTTAGATACGAAAAAGGACATTTTATCCTTAAAGAAATCAATATAATATCATGTGGTCCCTGCATATTTGGTAACGTGAAATGACTATTTTACCTATTGCAACAGAGTCGTTTGAATGTAATCTTTGGAATGTCCACGCATGGCTGCCTTTCTACGAGTATATTAAGGTGGTTTGAACTAGCAAAAGCACTATTGCAAGCCCTGATTTCTACATAACCATCTCACCAGCTTCCAGAAATATTTCAATAACATACTGCTATCTTTACTACTTTCCCTAGAGCTTCAACTCACCATTTAAACACACAACAAGTAACACATAGAATAAAGCTCAACATAGAACAAGCAACGCATAGCTATCAACACACATCATAAGGCCCAAAACACAGCAAGTAACATACAACAAGCAACAAAGGAACATAGTTGAAAAACAAACATGAGTACAAGTACAGTAAGCAACAACAATACATCAATGACAAGCACAAGAGGTAGAGGTAGCATGGCAAATGGAAACAAGCAAAAACGGTGCAAAGTATTCTGTCATGATTTCTGAGTCTGCAAATAATCCTAGCAAACTGTATCTTATATGCAAAAATGAATTACGTAATTTTTACAAATGGTGGGAGCTTGATGTTGATGAAGTGAACACTGAAGTTCTTGGTAATTTATGTAAGCCATTTGAAGGAGAAACTGATGAGCAGACTAGAAAGGATGAGGTTAAAATCATTTTATTACAAATGCGAGGTGATTTGAAGCAAATCAATGAAAAAATGAAGAATTGCATCATGGTGAACAAGCTATTATTCTACATATTGGTGCTTACATTGGTGGCGTTTATGGTGAAAATGATGTAATCAAAAGTCTTTTCTATGAAATGTGGTCTAATGTAATGAAATGTCTTTTGTATGAAATGCAGTCTAATCTAAATCAAATGCTGTAAAAGTAACTGATCAACATACACTGGGAAACGTTGTGACTGTAACTGACATAAGCAAAACATAGACTAATATTTCTCAAAAAGACTAAGCTGTTTTGATATAAACAAAATATCACAGCAATGAAACTGCGTTTGTATTAAATATTATGCCTTACGTAGCATAAATTATGCCATATAGAGCATAATATTCTGAACATTGAGTGTGCCTACTTAAAGAACTATACTAGTTCATTTACAAAAAAATGAGCAACCTAATTGTATGTGCAAAATAAGATTTTGTAAAGGTCTGGAACCTAAGCTATGCCTTTGCAGAAATTCAAAAATATCTTAGATATGGCTGCATCCAAAATCCAAAATATTCCGGGATGCATCCAAATATACCAAGAGCCTCCTGCTTCTTAAAGCTTTGCTCTCCCAAAAAAAAAAAAAAAATCAAATAGCTACAATTGGTTTCATTGCTTTGCCTGGTAGAACCACCTTGTCACTGCATAGTTGTGACATAAAAAGAGAAGCATTAAGTGAAAGTTTAAACATAACTCAGTAGAATGGTAAAAGTTGAATTGTTACGAGTTTATTACCTTTTCCTCTCCCACATGTCTGTGAAGTCTGAGCCTGCTGAGTTGATAGAGGTGTTGAGCACCCAACTTGTTGTGATGCTGGATAATGCTGAGTTGCACCTGCTTGAGGCTGAGAAAATGCTACACCATGCTGAGTTGCACCTGCTTGAGGCTAAGAAAATGCTATACCATGCTGATTTAATGCTTTTTGCGTAAGAGAGATGGCTACACTAGGCTCAGAGGATGTCCCTAGTAAGATGGTCACAACTGAGATAGAAGTATATAGTATACATAAATCCAGAAAATAGGAACAACAAAAATTTTTTTTGAAAAAGTTTACTTTATAATATATATCCAAAAAATAGTGTACAAGAATCCGAGGGGCATACCCCAAAAATTACAGCAATGCATAAAGTCCAACAATAAATCAAAAATAAAGGTCACAAGTGGCCTGAACAAAGAAAGATTTCCAGTGACCATAAATGGCCTAACAAGAAAAGGAAAACAAAAAAAGTGACCAAAATGGTGCAAA
Organism: Boswellia sacra; assembly: GCA_013180625.2. NCBI lineage: Eukaryota > Viridiplantae > Streptophyta > Magnoliopsida > Sapindales > Burseraceae > Boswellia > Boswellia sacra. The sequence goes on from SNVD02010497.1 coordinate 39,198, forward strand.
CATAAAGAAAAGAACAAACAAGTCCGATAAAGCAAAGCCTTAACCCTTCTTGTTCTTCTTCTTCTTCTTACCCTTTTTATAGGAGTAGCCGGGGTGTCCAAATGAGTATGATCAATCCTACCAGATTGATCCTCATCACTTAGCCTATTCAAAGGCTCAAAACGAGAGGAGAAAGCGTAGGAGGTTGTCCTGCATTTATCCACCCTAACGAAATAGATGTCTCACGATTGGTAGAACCCAAAAGTCGACCCTGATTCGTCGCATAAGGAGATAGAGAATCAGAATCTAAGATTGACTCTCTACTCGAAATTGCAACAGCCTTAGGAGGCACAACTTGAATTTCAGAAAGTGCTAGAGAAACAACAGGTTTTGAACTCTCAACGACTTTGGTCACAACCTTATCCGTGTTCAAATGGGCGCTATCGGAGGGATTTGCCTCATTCTTATGCTGACCCGAAGTTTTTGCCAGATCTGGACATCGATGACCAAAGGAACAATGTTTGGGGCAATGTTTTGGAAGCCACTTATACTCAACTCGAATTTGGATGGGCTCAGGAGTGAGCTTACATCTGATCCCGAAATTCTTAACTGGAGGTTGATCTCCATCGAACCAAACACATACCCTTGCAAACTCCAATCAGGAAAGATCAAAAGTCATCTTGTCACAAGAGATAGGATCTCCAACTATGCTGGAAACAATGTTAAGGCCTTTGGTTGTCCACAAAGGAAATGGCAGGCCATACAAACGGATCCAAACTGGGTAACAAAAAACACTATGATCTTCAAGATTTAACTGCGGTTGCCATGGCTCTAAGAAGATATATTTACCTCCAAACATCCAAGGATTGCGATCAATGATTGCAAGAACCTTAGCCTCAGTTCGAAAACGGAAGATTAGATATCCATTAGCTGAGGAGCAGACATCCTCTAGACCGTTAGATTTCTAAGTACGCATGGCCATCGAGCTTGCAGCATGAAAAGGCATCTTATATCCCGGAAAGAAGCCAATAAGATACCTACGCAATTCGGTCACATTCTCATCAACGATTTCATCCGGGATCTCAAGTACTGTACCCGATGTCTTGGGAGTAACCGGATCCAATTTACAATGGGTGCTCGATTCAGCGATCTTGACTTTGTCGGCCCAAGAGCCAGCATTTGACTTGAGAGGGGCCATCGAGGGAATCACAACTTAAAGCACAATAACCTGAGGAACAATTAGCTCAGGGTTGATGAACAGTGTCACCGGCCGGATGAACAGTGAAAACGGAGTTGAATAGTGTCACCTGAATGAAGAGATTGGTGATTTGAGGAACTTGCGGTTGGAAACGGGTGACCACCAATAAGGATAAGTTAGTCAGCGTTGCCCAATCCACAAGGTGGTGGTGGAGGTGTGATGTCACTCGCCGATTGTCGGAAAGTGGTGGCGGTGAATAATGGAGTCCAAATGTTTTTTGCCGTGGACGAGGAAGATAACGGCTGAGTCAAGCGGTAGTGAAGAAGGAAAAGTTGTAGGTCGTTGCCCGATCTACAAGATGGCGGTGGAGGTGAGATCCTACTCGCCGATTTTCGGTGAGCGAGACCTGTTTTCCCTTTATGGCTGGGGCCTTGTTGCCTGACTTTTTATGAAGAGGTTGAGATGGTGCTGATGTAGGATGAGATAAAGATGCAGTTGTTTGAGATGTTGCAGTTGGCTGAGTTGATGCTGCTGAAGAGGAGAGTCCTTCAATAGAGGTCCTTGCCTTACACATTCAATAAACAAAGGCCAAACAATTAGTTGCAAGAAAAAATAACTGCAATATGAAAATCTTAAACAACTCAAAAAAGAAAAAAATTGGCACCTTTTTTTAATCGGTAGCTAGGGGATTTTCATATCCCTTTTTGTTATGATTGAACCACCGCGTTGTTTACAATTCATTGTAAAAAGCTTACTAGCTGGTGGGTCTTCATTTGTAGCCCTTCTCCCTGCTTTCTTTGGCTTCCCTACTTTAATTCTTTTTTTTTTTTAGGCTTTTAGGTTGTTACAAGGCACCTCTGGCAACTCACTTTGGTCTAGTGTAGGTCTGATGTAATGGTCATAAGTTGCAATATACCTATCCTTTAATAGCATTTTGTCCACAAATTGATGGACATCTATCCTTCTTTCCTGAGCACATGCGTGGCATGGATTCAAGGCATGCCAAAAATCTGAAAAAGTCCCCAAGAACAAAACTGCTGAGTCAATCTTACTACTGTTACCTCCCCTTATACACAAACTCAAACTCTAAGCCTCCCGAACACATCACTTGCATTAAGTGACTAAACTTTCCTCTATCACTAATCACACTCCTAATTTTGGGACCTACATTTGTGTGCCATGTCAAACAATCTTTTATCCTGTAATTAGAAAACAAAAAAACAATTAACATTAAATTAACAAACAATAAACTCCAAAAAAAAAAAAAAAAAGAAGCAATGCACTTACATCCTCTATATCTTTTTCATAATTTTTCTTCTTATGTCCTCTATCATGCTTAGATATGTTTGATGACGAAGTCGGTTGATTCAAGAATTAAAGGATTCGGTGATAGCTTTGGTAACATGATCAACTTTTACCTTTTCATCAAAGGCATGTCTGTCCAATGCCTTGGAGGAATTTTAGACAACCATTCAAATGCCTTACCATCAATGCTTTTGATTTCCTCCATGGCTCAATGGTAGTCATTAACATTAGAGGCCTTGGAAGCTCTCTAAAACTATCCTTGAAGTCTTGGTCCAGTGTGCTCCCTCTTGAAATTTTAATATAAATATTTACCACAAAATCTGTTAGATGCATATGGCCATACAACAGTAAATGCATTTATAACCCTTTTTTCCTATCACTTATAAAAGTCATAGGCAGCCCTAAACCATCTACGCCTCCAAGATGTTCACTTAACAATTGTAGGAAGAAATTCCATGTAGAATTGCATTCCACTTCACAAATTACTAGGGCTAAAGGAAACATTCCATTATCAGCATCAATGCCAACTGCTGCCAACAACACACCTCCCATGAGACCCTTAAGATGACACCTATCTACACCCATAAAAGGCCTACACCCCTCATTAAACCCTACCCTTTGTGTAGGGAAGCTAATAACGAAGCCTTGGAATTTTGGATTTGCAAAAATCAATTCTGCATCTGCCCTTACATAAACAGTGGTACCATGATTGGTGAGATGTATAATGTTTGCATATGTGCATAACAGATTTAGTGTTTGTTGATGGTGCTCACCTATGACCTCAAGAACTTTCATCCTAGCCCTATACAGCTTCTGTTTCGATGGTTTAAGGCCAAATTTTCTTTTTATATCTTTTTCTAACCACTCTACATCCAAGTTAGGATTATCTTTAAACTGGTTCTCATATTCCTTAGCTATCCAGAGGTATTAACACTCAGGGGATTAGGGACTTTCTCACAATTATGCTCAGGATATAGTGTTTTAATCTTATAGGTTATAAGGTCTTGAGTTGTGGAGGCATGAATCCTCCAAGGGCAACCTACTGCGACACACTTGCAGGTCACCATTGTCTTTTCATTTTTCACTCTTTTTAGCTTAATCCCCTCATAATTGAGTAATTTTTAAGCACTGTTCTAAAATGGGCCAAATTATGAAATGTTTGGCCAAACTTAAAGTCAACCATTCCATTTGCACTAGGCATAAACAGGTTCTTTTTATGGACTGTAGCCATCCTAGCACTAGCCACTTCCTCATCTGAGTCACTAGTTAATTTCTCAAAGTTTTCACCATCACTTTGATAAAGTGAAGGCTCATCTAGTGAATCCTCTTCAGTACCACTTCCTGACCCACTAGCATATCCAGACCCACTATCCTCAAGCCCTATATCTCTATCATCTTCAGGCCTGTAATCTTCATCAGAGTCATAGTCATTGTCATACTCACTATGACACATTGAGTTTCCTACATAGTCTGCTTTCACATTACCCTTATTAGACAACTCAGTTTCTTTGTCATCATCTTTATTAGGCACTTTAGTTTCTTTATTATCATGCCTATTGGGCAACTCAGTTTGATTCCCATCTATCCTAGAATTCTCATCAACCCTATTGGTTAACCCAGGATCTTTGTCACCATCCCTCCTAGTCAACTCAGGCTGCAAGTCATCAAGACTAACGCTTAAGTAAGGTTCAGTTGCAAGTTGCTGAGTCTCAAGTGGTGTTACCTCTACTGAAATGGTTACATCACTAATCTCTCTCTCTCTCTCCATACAGTTTCAACAATTCTAAAAAGTCTAAGTCATTTTTAACGGTCATGATTTCTCCACTCTATGGTAAAGTTAGACTAAATTTTAAATCCTTATGATCATGTATACCAAGTTTCAAAACCTCGTTAGCTACATTGAACAAGCCAATTCTACTCACTTTATCACGATCAGCATACCCACATGGAAACAGTTTGCGCAATCCTTCTAATGTTAAGAAAAAAAAAAATCCATGACTACCGTATGCATCAATAGATATCAAGGATAAAAAATACAAAAAAAAACTAAGTTAAATAGGGAAACTTGGTTGTTAACATAATATAAAAACCATGCACGATATAAAAATTTAAAAAAAAAAAAGCCAAATTTCATGCATGCATGTAAACAAACAAATATACACGATATTATGTCAGTTGTCTTAATTTATCCACCAATTTTGGAAAACAACAATTTTCCAAATAACAAATACAAACCGAAACAATAGTAAAAAAATTCTAAGATATTACAAAGAAACACCAAATAAAATAAAAAAACTCATATATGGCATCGTATTTCTCTGGTCTGGATGTAAACTAAAGCAAACAACAATTTGAAATACTTACCCATCTAAACAACAGCTTCAAAGAGGTTTTTTTTTTTTCCCCAAGAAGCTTCACAATGGTTCCATTGACGTCATAAGGTTACTTGAACCAATGCAAGAAGATGAACAGATATCATCGATAAGAAACGATAAAACAAAAAAATAAATTGAGTTAAATAGGGAAACTCATATCACAGAAACCATGCACGATATAAGGCTTTCAGAAAAAAAAAAAAAAAAAAACCAAATTTCATGCATGCACGTGAAGATAACAATACAAATACACACAATATTACATCAATTGCCTTAATTTTTCACCAATTTTTGAAAACCCCAATGTCCCCTAAATTCTAGGGTTCTGATATCAAGCCTAAAAAGCAAGAAATAACAACATTCAAATCCCAAATAACAAACAAAGAAAAACAAAGCAAATAACAAGTTCAAATATTACAAAGAAAAACCAAAAAGAATCAACAACACATAGTTAGCATCATTTCTCGGTGCTCATTGCATTTAAAATGAAGCAAACAATAAGTTCAAATACTTACCTGTGTGAAATCAGGCTTCAAAGATGTTTTTCCAATAAGCTTCAAATTGGTTCTACTGTTATAGGGTTACTGCAACGAAAACGGGAAGATGAACTGTGATGAGAGTGAGAGAGAGAGAGAGATAGAAAACGATATGTGTAGAAACAAAAAGAAAGTGGGGGAAAAGGTTGGAACTATTTATTGTTGACTTCATTTTTTATGTACATCTGACTATGTCTCATCAAATGACCTATTTAACCTTGCAAAATTGAGTTGTTTACACCTACTTAACGGGAAAAGTAACAGAAGGAGCCCTGCGATTAATTTCGCAAAACATAAGGACGGCGCAGAAAAAAATTTAAAAAACATTTTTATGTGATATTACGGTAAAATATAAGGGTGGTGGTTTAAGATTTTTTTTTCAAATAAATATGTATATACAATATATATAAAAGATAATATACTATTAAATTAATTATTTATTAATTTCATTATAGTAAAAATTGATTTCCTACCAAATAATCAATTATTATGCTATAATAATCAATCATATTTAATTTTGTTAAAATAATTCATTCCAATTTAAGATGATATAATATTAAATTAATCAGTAAATTACTTGACAAGCAAATTTTATATAGCAATATAAATTATTAATTCTTTGTATATCAAGAAAATAATTCACAAGTGAGACGGTTAATGATTGTCCTCAATTAATATAATTTGTATTTAATTTATATTATGTTATTGATTGATGCCTTGAATGCAGGGTCAGTAAACAAAAATTTTCTTCTCTAAGCTTATGCAACGTAAAGTAAGTCACTAATAAATCTAATTAAACATTTGTGGGCCTTTCAAATTTGTGAAACATCCCTTATTGGATTTCTGTATTATCTAAATGATAGATTAATTTTGTCTAATCAATATTAATTAATTATTATACAACATGTGGTTCATTCCCATATAAGCATAGTCAATCAATATGACGATGTTAAACTAATTCCTTCTAATCTAATATCATATGTTATTAAAATAATCATTAAATTACTAATCGACGAAATTAAAATGGTAGGAAAAAATTTCATATATAAAATTTTTAATTATCTCTATATTATAATTATATTCCGTACTTAATTGTTAATAAACTAATTCTTTTCAATCTAAAATTATGTCACATTAAATTAATCACAAGTCAATAATTCCTTCCAATCTAAGCATAATTCGATTATGCTCGACTATTTTCTTCCAATTTAATATGGTTACCATAATATGAAATTAATCACTAAATTCTTAACAAATTGAATTATATAGGACAACCAATAATTCCCTACATAAATTTCATCTCCATATTAAATTTCAACATCAACTGTCATTCGAATTTATTATTTGATTAGATTTGTTAATGACCCCTGTAATAATATTTAATTAATAAGAACAGTGAAAAATTAATTGATTAAAAAATTAAAGAAATTCAGGATAAGTGAAAGTGAATAATCATTTCGCCGCCTAATTTCTTTCCTTTATTTAGTTATAAAAGCATCATCGCATCCCCGTCCTCTTCTATATCGTTTCATCTCTCTCACACACACAAACCCACAAACGGAGAATTTTTCATCATCTTCTCAGTTTCTCTTCCCCTTCGTCATCTTCTTTGCAGAGTTTGCTGTCAAAGAAGAAGATCTGTGACAACCCAATCTTCATCAACAAGGGAAAGAAGGTAACTTTATGGGATTTTTGCTTTTGCGTATGTCTAAAATTTGATTTTAGGAAAATTTGCGTTTATGGTTGTGAAGTTTTGATAATTTCTATTAAGTTTGACTGCGATTTTGCCTCAAGATTGAATGAATTTTTCAATATTGAATTGGTTTGAAGGGAAAACGTCAAAATCGGAGAAGGATACATCAAAAGGGAGAAGGAGATAGTCATTGGTTCAATTGATCAAGGGACCACCAGTACTAGATTCATCATCTATGACAAACACTTTCGAACCGTTGGATCTCACCAGGTTGAGTTCACTCAGTTCTACCTAGAAGCTCTTTTACTCTGACTCTCTGTTTCTTTGTTTAAATTTTGAATTTTTAGGTGAGAATTTTCTGTTATTATGTTGTCGAAGTTTCAAGTTTTGACCTTGACTTGATGTTTAATTTGGTTTTGCTTTGATGGGGTGGTGGGTGGGTGGAGCATGATCCAGTGGAGATACTGGAGAGTGTGAGAGTGTGTATGGCAAAGGCGTTGGATAAGGTGACAGTTGATGGTCACAATGTAGACGATGGATTGAAGGCAATTGGGTTCACCAATCAAAGAGAGACTACTCTTCTTTGAAGCAAATCAACTGGTTTTCCTCTCTATCTTGCTATTCTTTGGATCGATGATCGCACAAGTTCTATTTGTGGGTGGACATTTCATTTTTCCTTGTTATTATTATCTTTTTTTTTTTTTCCCCTTTTGTGTTGGTTTTGTGATTTGGAGATTGAAGATATGGTTCACAGCCCAACCCAACCCTCTATCCTACTAGAATTCTACCATTAGTATATTTATAGCTTTCTAGGACGTTATTAGGTTGGGTAGGTGATTGGCGAATTTTTAGCATAGGATTTAGCTTAGGATTCAGTTCACTAAAGAGTAATGATATAAAATAAGATATCATTTAGGATTTTATTTTAATATGTCAAATATTTTGTAAAAAAATATTACCATTAGGTATTTGCTTAATATTCAATGTTAAGAGTATGTAATCTTACATCAATTTAAGGGGACTCTTTTGAAAAATAACAATCTCCAAAATCTTTATATTAGTTGACAAATTTCAATTTATTTATAATAAAAGACTTTTGTAACATTTTAACCATTTGGAAAAAAAAAATTTGTTCAGGTAATCTTACAACTGTGTCAAGTATTGTACTTGTGTGTATGC